>LPNX010868052.1:0-25613 GCA_001517045.1 Pseudotsuga menziesii
AATCGGGTATGTATTTCCCGTGCATTTTGCTGTTGGGTGTAAGTTCTTCCTCACGCATAGGGTGTTTGGGTCGTTTTCCCATGTTGTGAGAGCTGTTCTCACTGACATGTTTTGGGGCTGCTGTTTCCCCTGTGTTTGGTTGGTTGTGGTGTTCAATTTCGTTTTGAGCCACTGTGGGTTTCCAATTCGTGGGCTGAGTTTCTGTGTTTTGGGACTGTGCATAGTTGCCATTGTTTTACTTTGAAATTGGGCTATTGTTGTTTTTTCCTTGGTCTGGGATGTTGTGGTTGAGTTGTTTTGGCCACGTTAGGGCCAAAACCAACTCTGGGTTGTCCCTTGGACTTGAGCTATGCTCCTCCATTGTTTGGGGCTGTCCCCTGTTGTTTATGACTGCTTCACAGAGCTGTGAAGGGATTGTATGGCTGCTGGTATGCAGTGGTTGAACCTTGGACTGTGCTGGTTTGGCTTGTCTGTTGAAAGCCTGTGAAACCCAGCAGTGTTGGTTTGGATGTTATGTGTCCCCTTGGCTATGTGTAAGCCTGCAATTGACCCTTATTCCGGAGGAATCATGCCCAGCTCGGGGGTGGCAGCGTTGCTGAGAGATTGATGAGCACGCTGGCCTATGGTTGGGTGGAACGTTGCAGCGACGTAGCTGGTTGCGGGCAAATCATTCATCAAAAGATAAGTGTTGGTTACTTCATCTCTGCAATTTATAATGAACTTGTTGAATGCTGGAATGTCTATGTTTGCTTCCGCTGATTGTTTGAAGGACTGTGCATCCTTGTATGACCAATTATGCATCTGTGTATGCTTGCAAGTTTTAATTTCAGCATTTGATTATGTTCATGGGGCCATTTGCCCGGTTGTGTTGATGTGTTCGTCGCGTCCTCTTCGCCGGTTGAGGGACGGGGACGTGACAGGAATCCTCCTGAGCTGCAACTGCAAGCGGGGTTTCTACCTGGTTTTCTCTACCGAGAGCGACAACACTGAATCCTCCACGAGTTGCAACTGCAAACAGAGTTAACATTTCTCCGCTCCCACCACGACGACGCCGCGCTGCAACTGCAAGCCTCGGCCCTTGACAACACGTCTGCAACTGCACCGTGGTCAGTCGGGTTAGTGGTCCGTCTGAGTATCTTCTACCGTGGTCCACCTAAGTATCTTCCTCGACTAAGCCTCGACTGCAAGCTATCCTCCAAGCTCCACCGTTTATTTTGAAATGATTTATGCTATAATTCATGATATAGGCTATAGCAATACTAATTTCTAAATAGTGAGTAAATATATATATATAATAAAAAAAATTTAAATGTATATAGACGAACCTATGTTGAACCCCATCGAAAAATTCAAACCCGAATCGAACATAAAGCTCGCCGAACCAAAAATGAACCCGGACCTTATGACATAGCCCAATAGTTCATCCTCCAAGCACTTTAATGCAATGGCTCCATCCTCCACATTAGCCTCCTCTGGATTGTTGTCCCAAGTCAAAAATGTTCTATCATTCTTGGTCGCTTCACAATAATGGGACAACAACCTCAAGTTGTGGTGCACATAAACCAAACTTCCGGCCCGTTCTATATTCAAACTGTTTCTCTTGACGTTGTGGTTGAAGCCATAGGTGCTACAACACCTCTCTGCAGAAGAACTATTGACAACCTATGAAAGCACCTTCACCACCAATTTATGCAAATATGTGGCACCACTGCCATACATGTTCCACCAACGAATAGGATCCAACCTCTCTCGATCTTTGGTTGCGTACAAGGTACCAAAAACTCCATGTTCACTAATGTATTGGCTCAATTCACTCCGTACTTGAGCACACTCCTCCTCATCAGGGACCAACTTGTCTAATGCAAGCATATACCCATTTTGCACGTTTGGATCTGTGTGTGGTCTTTTCCTAACTCCACCACCAAGTGCAGGTTGGGCCAACCAAGATGGAGAATAATATTTTGGAGTAAGGACATATGCAAGGGCATGGAATGGAACATTCAAGTTATCCCACCTTTTGACCACATGTTTATGAATATGGTCATACAAGATTGCATCTTTTTGCTCAACAATATCTTTGGTATGACAAAGCATTCTATCCATTTGCTCATACACCTCCCCAATCACCGCCTGAACTGTATCTGCAAAATGAATCATACTATAAACGGGCTTGGTGAACTGTAGGGCATATTTAACCTGTGCCCAAAACTAACCATCAAGAATGGTGTCCTCCACCTCCTGAAAGCCATGTCTATTAGATGCGCTTGCAGCTCTGTCTTTCAATCCCTGCCATGAATCACTTGAGACCATACTAGTCAATGCCTCTCTTACCTTCAAGAGCCTCCTGAAGGTGAGGTAGTAGCTAGCAAATCTAGCCTTCACAATCTTCAATAGCTCCTACCTAGAGTGATTGCGAAAAATGTGGTGGGCCATGCTATGATTGGTGATAAATTTTATCATTTTCATACCTCTCTTGTACAAGGCACCAATCCATCGGTAACTAGGGTCCTTCATCTTAACAATATCATGCATCAAAAGGTTCAATGTGTGAACCAAACACCCTGACCAAAATACGTTGGGATACTTATCCTCAATGATTGCTCATGCTGCCTTACAATTAGCAACATTATCTATGATGACTTGAATGACATTGTATGGCCCAATCATTTGAATGGTTTCAAGTAAAGGTTGTGCAATATTAATACCAGTCTTGTAGCGATCTGAGTAGTCATGAGCTGAAAGGAAGACCACACCACTAGTAGACACACCAAGAATATTTATCGATGGCTTGCCTTTAACATTTGTCCACCCATCAGATACAATGCATACCCCAATCATTTGTAAACTTTACAAGAGCACTATTGATTTTGGCTCTTTCCTTGTCAAGTCCCACGATTCTAGCTTTGTCATACCCAAGGCACCATTGATGGCTTGTACCATTTCATGCCAATAGGGTGAGCAAAGAACATTGAATGGCACACCACATGCATAGAGAAACCTGTAAATTTTTTTATCCACATCATCTCTGCAACCAAGGTCAAGGAAATCAAATAATGTTTTTCACATAGGCGAGAATCCACTAGCATGGGTGGATGATGATCCAGATCCACTATTAAACATTCTCTGTGGGGATTCAGATTCGACCCTTGATCTCTTGGAATTGTTTTGAGCAACCTCTTCTTCCATCCTGTATTTGTTTCTTTCTTTAGTTGACACTTTGTCACATGTTTTGACTCCAGTAGCCTTACCTTGATCACATGGCATAAGCCCACACAAATGCTTTCTCACACGGGTATATGAACCTGTGTAAGTTTTATTACAATGGAGGCATGCAAAATTCATGGTAAGCTTCGTGGTTCCACCCCCTCTCCCTCCCCCAAGCCTTGTCACGTACTTCCACAAAGGTGTTGTGTCTTTTTGTTTTTGCCCCTCATCACTCTCAATCTCCTCCTCCTCATCCTCTCCCTCTTCCTCCTCCTCTTCATGGTATGTGCCACTCCCTATCTCTTCCTCCTCATCATTGCCACCACCAAATCTACTTCCCACCACCATCATCATGAGAAGAATCGAAACCAAAAACAAAAACCACATACCCGTCATGCTTCTTGATTCAATATGAGAATCACTTCTTGCCTGCAATAGAATGACGGAGAAGAAGAAATTGGACAGAGTAATAAAAAAAACACATACAAGATTTAAAATTTTAACATAGTGAAACATCTTTTTCAAAAACAAGCAAAGATTGGGTTTTTAGAGCCTACCTCTTTAGCTCTTCAAGGATGGTTGAATGTCTCTATGGAAGCCTTCAATCTTCCTTCCAAGCTCTCACAAATAGAAGCTTTCCATCTCTCTTCCAAGCTCCTACAAATTTGCTCTCAAACAACTAACAAAGCCACTTAAAGCCCTAGCAAGATAAATGAAAGCAAGCAAATGAGAAATAGAATGAGTCCAAATGGAGTCCAATAGTGTTTATAAAGGCTAATTGAACCCTAGCCAATCACTAAAAAACAAAAAAAAATTCAAAATTGAGAAAATTGGAAAAAAAATTCCTTAACTCGTGGAATCGCTAAGGGAGCATTTTTTTTGCTCGAGATCGCTGAGGGAGCAATGAGGAATCGCTCTAGGAGCGTCGCTCCCTCAACGATTCCAGGGATGGCAGGGAGCATTTTTCTTCCCAAGGAATCACGATTCCCAAAAACGCTCCCAGGAGGAATCGATGAGGAATCCCGATTCCAGGAGCGATTCGTGGGGGTCCCTAGCAATTCCCCGTAGCGTAGGCTTCGATGAGGAATCGCGATTCCGGGAGCATGAATTGGGAGCGATTCGTGGGGGTCCCTAGCGATTCCCCGCAGCGTAGGCTTGGAGTTCTTTGTGGGATCTTCTTCAAATTCATTCTAGGGCCTTTTCAGCATTGGTGATCAACTCTCTTTCGGGAAAGAGTGTTTTCCTACAGGTTTTTCTCTTTCTCCACTTATAAGAGTTTTGTATTTAGGTACCTAAGTATGTCTTGTTGTCAAGACCCAATTTTTCTTATGTTTACTCCCTACATTTCACTTAACGGGGGGTGTTAGTGTACATACAATTGGTTAAGCTTAGATAGGCTACCTTATCCACTAGGCTAGTATGCTTATGTACTAGCCTAGTACACCTTGTTGTTCTAATGGCATACCATTAAATTATGTGCTAAGACTTTCCAAGTTTGTTATAAATAAACCTAGCTTTCAAAGAGGATATGCCAGCGATGCCACCATCTAGAGGTTGAGACTGGGGAGCACTTCATCTTTCATTGCCAGGTTTACTACAAGATTCGAGGATGATTCCACTATCTTTTCAGAGAGCTACAAACGCTTAAGAGTTTCTTTAGGTACTTGGACTGGCAATGCCTAACCTTATACATGCAAAATGCCCTCTGTCTCTATGCCAGAGTCCAGCCATGACCACATCCTAGACCAGCTTCTACTCAGGCTATCACTTCCTTTTTATGGTGCTCCAAACTAGGGCATCAAGCAACAGATTAATAGGGTTGACCCCATAACAATCAGGACACAAGGAACTATTCCTACTTATGTGAGGCCCCAGCGACATCACCAGACCAAGCCTCATATTTGCAGACATACCAATTGCCAGAGATTTATCTTTCCATGTCACATCGACGAGGTCTTCCTTACAAAAAGCAGCACAACACGTATTCCATCTCCTCTCCTGATTCTTCTTCTGAACAGAAACCTATTCTGTTTTTTCTCCATTCAATCGCAGATGGTAGGAGAGATGATTCATGTGGCCCGGAGTGGCTTCTACTTGCACCAAAGACTCTAGCTCCACTCACTTTGTACATCTCTCACCTAGATTGCCTCTCCATCTGTGGTTTTCCTAGGGTTTAGTTTAAATTTTTATTCTATTTCACTTCCTGCTTCTTGCTTATTTTAGGATCCACCTTAGCACTCCCGCTTTGTGTAGACATCATTGTACCTAACAGTCCCATTGACCCACTTCAGCAGTCATTAGTTAGACATGAATGCAATTATCTTATCTTATCTTGTAATATACAATAGAACAATATACAGTTTCAGTTTTTGTTTCTTATAAGGCTCATCTATGATCTGGGTTGATCTCAGATTTATACAGCAACATGATGGCTTCCCTCCCACCAAATCATGTGCTCACAGTGCCCTTCAAAAACTGAGATATGTACCATCATTTTTTGTTGCTTTGCACTCAATGCTTCCAATATTTCTTCTGGGAATAATTCGGAGTGAATATGTTGCTTAACAAATTTTTAATGATTTTATTTCTTTCCACAAAATACTCCACATGTTAATATATATGACTTTAGATTTGGTTTTGGTGAGATCCAGAAAAAATGGTATTAGAACATCCCAATCCAAAAAAAATAGGAAGTATACATCACGATTCACACTAATACGAAAACACTTACAAATTATTCAAAAATTTTGAAAATCTCATGCGTGTTCTATCAAATACTCCCATAATGTATAGTCCCTAACATAATTTTACGTTATCTATTGCAGTTTGTATTTTCAATTTGCAAGTACCTATGACTGTTTGTATTTGTATTTTCTAAGGAAAAATGCTAACGTTTAGCTGGAATGATGATTTCTGACAAGCAAGGGTTTCCGTATAAATAGAATCCAAATTCAGGGGAAATTTGGCAGGAACAAATTCCTTGTCAAATTTCCGTGCGGAAAGATCTCATTCAGCGGAATTCTGCTACTATGGTTGGCATTGCTAGTTAATGTTTATTAAAGTAAAAATTTCCCTTGTGGAATGCTTGCAACGGGCCAGCACAGAACCACATATAAACCTACTCTACTCTGTTACAGTTGACATAATCTCATCAAGCTGTGTGAAGCGGATGTTAAGGACTGTTTCTGCATATCACGCTGTGAGTAGTACTCCAATCATGATTTGAAAAGACCTATTTTTCAAGTTCATTGGACATCTACAATACTGTCTTTTTGGTTCCAAACTTTCTGTGAAAATTTTATTAACGAAACTAATACTTCATCATTTTGGTTGGATCCTGATCGTCCGGTTAAAACATACATCTTACTCAATGGCCGACTTGGGGAGGCGACAGCGTGATAGTTTGACTCGGACATAGGAAAAACTCAAGAAAAACTTGGCCCCCCGAGTTTTAAAAAAAACACTAAGATTCAGAAGAAAGAACGGAGATTTTGTATTACTACAAACTTTAAAATGTTAATAGACTGGGATAGATAATTTAATTCAGAGTATCACTTGGACTCCCAGAGACCTCTGTTACGGGTTCCGTTAAGGGTAAAGGGCTTCCCAGATTTATGCATTCCACTGAGGATACAGAACTCCTTCTTACAGGTAGTTTAGTTAATAATTGTATTCCATCTATTGAAGATCAAGGCTTGTCAACTTGCTGTTCTCGTTAATATTTCTCTTAGGCTAAAAGAGAAGAGATCTGTTGTCAATGGCATACCTGGTTCTCTGACAGTGCCGCGAACGTTATAGCCACGTTCTAGGAGTAATTTAACAAGCCATGATGCTATAAAACCTCCAGCCCCTGTCACACAGACGGTTTCAGCATGGAATTGCATGGCTCTTTCGAATTTGAAAGGCGCGTTTCTGCATCGATGAAATGCAAAATTGCAATTGCAGCTGCAATTGAATTGTATATTTGTGGGGGAAGTATCCACCGTATTTATTTTTCACGTATGGGCGCCACGTCTTCGAAGTCGGACCATATTTCAATTTGCTTTCTTATGTCCCATTGTCAAAAACATACATTGAACATTTATGGTTATAATTTAATAATGCTGCTTCGGGAATATCAACCAGTCAATGGATGATAATTCTCGAACAGTATTAAATATATTGTTTTGGGAATATCAATTATTTAATGGTTGATAATTTTGGAGCGGTATTAAATATAATGTTGTAATCTAATTGTTAAATAGTATAGTAGTAGTATTAAATGCGTTTGTTGCATAGTGTTCATTGAACACTATACTATTAATAAGTTTGGAATTTTTTTAATGAAGTTACTCTTTTTAAGAAGAAAAATAGTTGTTTCTTGATATTCAAAAAGTCACTTAGTAAGTTATTTAATGATGTTAATTTTTTTTCAGAAGAAAAAATCCTATACAAAACATCAGCATATGAAAACTGAACACAATAGTGATCCAAACATGCTGATCAATACTAGACATACCATGAATGGTCCAAAACTCAACAAGCAAGAATGAGAACAGAGGAGTTCTCCAAAAGGACATCAAGACATACATCCAGAGAGCACAAAGAGAGACCAGATGGCTTGTCCAGAGAGACCCTCAATCCATGCCCAAAAGAAAAATCCAATGGATCTGCCCCAAAATCACAATTCCCAAAAAGAGAAAAGGAAACCAAGCTCCGGCACATAGCTCAAAAGAGCTTAAACTCCCCAAACTCATAAACAGAATCGTCAAACAACTCAAAAATATGACATAGGCCTGAGTCCAAAACCAGGGCCTCTTCAGAGAAGCCATCTGCACTCTGATTGTGCTCTTTGTATACATGTAGCAACTCTAAGATGAGAAAACATGGCATCATTTGTCTGATGGCCTCACACCAACTATCTAACTCAAGGTTAGCCAAAGCTGCCTTGCCAATTGCCCAGTTAATGACCACTAAGGATCCCCAAAGATATGTAGGGAGGGAAGCCCCAGGGCTTTTGCCCAATAAAGAAGTGCCTACAAGGCCAGCAATTCAGCCCTCGTGTTGGTACTCACACCACACCCCAGCTTGATATGGAAAGAATGATTACTGTTGATAGCTAATAACCTGGGGCAGCCCCCCCTCTCCTCAGCTGTAGCACCATCACAAAAGCCGAAAGGATATACCAGTACAGGATCAAGGCCAATATTCCAGACTTTTGCTTTTTTTTCCAGAACTGGGAAACCATGGATAAGATAGTCCACCTTACTTGTAAGAGCGAAAGGAGTGATCCTTTTCTCCTCGAATATGCCCTTATTGCGCGCATTCCAAATGCACCAGAACGCAAAATAAGGAGTGTAGCTATGAATAGAATTATGAATCAGCCAAAACTCTAAAAACTTTGTGATGGAACCACCAAAGACAAACATCTTGTAGTGATAGATGTCCCCCAGAGCTGCAAATATAATTTTTGTAAAGGCACAATCCACCAATACATGTTGAACAGAATCCTCTCCCAAGTGACATAATGTCACGTCCCCACCCTTCTACCAGCGAGAGGACGCAACTATAATGCTGACAATCCAGGAAATCTAACCCCATGAACATAAAATAAAATGCATTGAACTTAAACATACACAGATGCATAAATGATTATCAAACAACGGAAGCAATTTCATTCATTCACAGCATTTAACATGTTCATATGTATTTATAAAACAAACATAGTTGCAAGGATTTAAACACAAGAATACTTATCTTAGAAGAAACTTGTCCCGCAACCAGCTACGTCACTGCAACGTTCCACCCAACCATAGGCCAGTGCGCTCATCAATCACTCAGCAACAATGCCACCCTCGAGCTAGGCATGATTCCACAAGGAATAAGGGGAAACTAGCAGGCTCACGTGTAACCAAGGATACACAAACTCAGCCAAGCCAACACAATTGGGTTTATCAGGCTATGAAGGAGATGGAAAGGTTGGCTGCTAAGCTAGTGAGCTCAATCCAAGAGCTATGGACACTTGCACCAGAAATAGCCTGACTTATAAGACATCCACACACACCCAACACAAGGAAGCATCCCCTTCTCTGCTATGCAGTCCCTCGGGCCATGCCTTCCCCTCCAGTGCTATTCAGGGGTGCAGAGAAGAAAGCCAGCCCTCTAGCTCTGTCTGTGAAGCTCCTGCACACACTAGGTTTGTCAAGCAAGCTCAAACCTCATTTCCACACCCAAAGACAGTCCAAAGCTCAATTGCATACACATAAATATACACAATTTATGGGTTGAGGAAAACAATTTTGGCAACAAAAAGAATTGCCAAGGTGGGTGAGAACAACCCCCTAACAGCAATTCGTATCCCTGGGACTTTTTGGCCCTAACGTGGCCAAAAAT
Source organism: Pseudotsuga menziesii (assembly GCA_001517045.1). Lineage (NCBI taxonomy): Eukaryota > Viridiplantae > Streptophyta > Pinopsida > Pinales > Pinaceae > Pseudotsuga > Pseudotsuga menziesii. Next base: position 9,577 of record LPNX010868052.1, read on the forward strand.
GAATTCAATACACAATAATTACAGTGCTGGGCATGGACAAAAACATCCTGGAAGCTAAAATAAGAAATTGTAAGTGGGTAAAACAACCCCAGGAGCCAAAATCGATTTCTAGCTTGGCAAACGATTGAGAAATGCAGCAAAAACGTTGGGGAGAGACCCAACCACATATCGTCACAAAAACGAAATTCTCAGCCTGGGGGGAATGAAGAAACAATTGCCCACATGAGGTAAAACACACACAACGAACCCAAAAACAAAATCCACACATAGAAAACTTTCAGTTGTTTGAAAGAGCCCCAATGTGGATGATTTGATGATGAGGGAAACGTCCAAGAGCCCAAAATCATGAATGATAACACACAGCAGAAAAACCGTGAAGGTAAATCAGCTCCCCAGCTTCATTGCGTGAGGAAAAATGGGGAACGTGGATGTATGGCCAAATGGGCATGCATTTTGGGTGTTAACTTGCCCCAAAAGTCAAAAACATTTTTCCCCAAATTTGAATTTCTTGCCCATATTCTTCCCATCCCCATGCAATAACTACTTCAACCAATTTCTGGCATAATTAAATGATTGGGTGAATGAGACAAGAAAGGTAGTTGACAGTTTTGATGGGTTCCCCCTTTGACATTTGGCTTTTCCCCATTGGCCCCAAAGGTTTGAATATTTACCCCACTTATCCTTAGGAAATCATGCCCCTTCTCATTATTGTTTCATTGACATAGTTGGTTGTGGCTTTTTAATTAATTGCATATTTACATAATGATTTAAAATCATAACGTGCCTGGCTATCACAAAATACCATCGACACCAATTTAATCACCGGAACATAAAACGATAGTTCATGGTTGGGATTTTTCCCGTAGCTCCATACGATGATTAATTACAATATATACATCATATACATTTAATGCAAACGCGGTCAAAACCGGGGTGTTACACATAACCCGCATCTACTAGGTCCATGCCAACCTCTGCCTACAAGATTGTCCCATGTCAAAATTCAATTTTTTAATGCTAGCCACACAAAACATTTGATCTTCAGAGGGAAGCTACAGCGCCATAACCCAACCATGATTTTATCCTCACTCATAATATTTAATGATGTTACTTAGTACGTAGTTGATGAAAACAAAATGAGTGTTAATGTAAAAGTCCTAACTTCAAGTGGATTTGAATTTGACTTCACAAAGTTTAAAGGATCAGAGGAAGTTAAACTACCAATAAACTAGAGACAAAACCCACTTTGAAAAGAAAAAAACAATGTATATTTGTGCTTGCATTACCATCAACATTGCACAACTCAATTCTTATTGCTCACCCTCAATTTGATAAATATATGACAGAAAATGTTTCTAGCATTATACTCAATAGAATTATATGTCTTGGTTATAGGTAATATATGACTAATGTTGTTTTTTACTAGAATTATAGATTTATGTTTTATAGGTGATGTTCTTCATTCTTTGAGGGATAGGGCTTGTGTGAGCTTGACACTTGAATTTTTCTTATAATATTGTCATTGTTATCATTGGCTTTGTTTGATTTTAATTGTTGATTTTTATTAGTATGCCTCCCAACACAAGACCTAATAGATCCAATTATTCTCCATCAAGGCTTAGGGATATATCATTTGATTTAAAGTCAATCCTAGTTTTGCACACTCATAATGTCAACAACAAAAGGGAGAACAATAGTCTAAAAAAGAAACCCCAAAAGTTTGTCGCAAAGGTATAATAATGAAGTAATGACAATTTTCAAGCCCCAAGGGTTAGCTCAATTGGTAAGACGTGCGCACACTCTCTCGGTTCGGGGAGAGGTCACGAGTTCGAGCCTTGAGTCCTTTGGGGTTAGGCCTTCTGCGAGGATGACCGGCGGTTTACCACCTCTACCATCCACTAATATGGGGAAGTATTGCTGGGTTTCCCATGCATATTTCCATATGAAAAAAAAAAAAAGTAATGACAATTTTCTCTTAATAAGAACAAGTCTTTTGGGGTTAGTCCTTCTATGAGGATGGCCGACGGTTTACCACCTCTACCATCCACTAATGTGGGGAAATATTGCTAGGATTCCTGTGCATATTTCCATATAAAAAAATAAAAAATATAATGACAATTTTCTCTTAATAAAAACAATGTATAAGTTTTTGCTTTTCTATATGAAATTGTTTATCAAACTTTAAAAAATACATACCATACCTTAAAAGTCGTAATACAGCTTAGATGAAGAAGTTATACAAGCAACATGGTTGAAAATACTACAATATCCATAGCGTAATTAATGAATGATTTGGTTTTTATTTTTAAATGAATTTCAATGTGTTATTATAATTGCTCGTTGCATTTGGGTCTCTCATCACATCTTTGTCATTTGTTATATTTGATTTTAAAACTTCTCAACTAAGTAAAGCAATAAACTCTATTATTTCATATCAATGGGAAATCTAAAAATAAAATAAAATAAAAGCAAAAATTATATACATAAAAATTATTATAATTACACCCAAGGATACCATCAATTCTCTCTTGATAGACTATATGATGATGATTTGAATAATATGGAAAGGAGTAAACTACTTAATCGACCATTTGCACCGATCGGACGACCTGGCTTGCGTGAGCGGTCACATCCGACGTTGCCAGTCGTCCGATCGGTGCAAATAGTCGGGCAAATAGGTCAATCTATATGAAAATGGTATTATAAAATGTTGGAAACTAACTAACCCTTTAAAAATATAAATATTATGATATGTAAAGTTAAAACCACGCTTTAGAATGAAGTATTAATTGAAACCACAACACTCAAATGGACTTTGCATCGAACATGTTTCTGACTGCTTACATTTTGTGTACTATGTGAGCAATAAATTGTGTTTGTTGAGGGTGTGAGGCGGCACATCTGTGTTAGGGTTTTGAGAGTCTTTGCTAACTTTCCCTCTCCAGGCTGTTGGGGTTTCTCTCAGTCGCCTTCTCCTTTCACCTCTACAAGAGCATTGGTTGAGTTTCGTGGTGAGCTCATTCTGGTTTTGCCTTTCCACATATCCCTTGTGCGACGACCCATTCTTACGGCGGCGGCGACGATCTTCAAAGGCAGTGTGGCCTTTGCTGTTGGCGGATTCGTGGTGATGGTGGATGGACTGTCTGGTGTCTGTGTGTTGCGGCCATACCTTTCCCAGGTGTCGTTTTGTTATGTTGTGGGCTCTAGTTTCTGATCGTTGTTGCCTAGTGCAACGACCGTTCTTGCAGCAACAATTTTTCTAGGGCCTTGCTTAGACATTGACGGTGACATCTTATTGGTTTTTGTGGCAGTGGTCGGCGCTCGTGGGTGGGTTGTGCCCATGCTGCCAATGGCTCTTCCGGCAGTAGCTCCTGTGGGTACATCTTTCGTTGATCTGGATCTGCTTGTTTAGGGCAGTTTTCAGTTTTCTTTTAGCTACGGGATGTTGGGGTTTTGTCCATGTACTCTTTTTGGAACAGTTTGTACTTGCCCCGACACTTCTTTAGCTGGGGTTTGGTTCTGGGTAGGTGCTCAGGTTATTGATCACTGTTTGTGGTTTTTTCTTTGGATTGGAGTCTTGCCCTGTTTGTTTGTGGGTATTGAGCACTGTTTGAGGGTTTTGAACTATGTATATGGGTTTTGACTAGATATGATACCTAGTATCATATATGTGTATCTTGTTACCTTTGATTCTAATGAATATCAAGGAACTATTATTTTTTCTAGAAAAAACCACGTTTTAGAATATGGAGATGTCATATTTGTTGAAATTAAAAAGCAGCATGAAATAATATGTTATCAAATTGCCTCATTATTCTAGTAATTTTACATTTTCGACAACCATAATCACATTTCTAAACTAAATACTATGTTTGGAAACAATCCAACAATAGAAATGGTGCTTTGAGTTGCTTCTTCTTATACCTAATTCCACAAAATACCAAGTAATCTAAGTACCACGTATCCCACACCCAAAAAAAATTGTATTAAAGAACTCTTTGAATTATATTTTTTATTTTCATGTTAGTAGTTTTTACTTTTATAACAAAGAGGAAAAAGGGTCAAATGGTGACCTTGGTGTCACATTGCTCTTTGGCCATGGAGTAGAGAAATGATTCCTTCCCCATGATGGTGAAATGATATTTTTTCTTTAGCAATGGATGGTGTAGATTCCCATTATTTTGGATAGAAACACATGCCATATGATGTGAGGTGAGATTTTTTATAATGGATGGGGTAGATTCTCATTAACTTGGATAGATGTGAAAGAAATAATTTTTTTAAGAATGGATGGTTGATGGAATCTTATAACCTGGGTGGGTATTTTTATAGGAGTAACCTACTTACCCGATCATTTGCACTGATCGGACGACCTAGCTCGCGTGAGCTATCACATCACGCGTTACTGGTCGTCCGATCGGTGCAAATGGTCGGGTAAGTAGGTTACTCCATTTTTATATAGTTGTTGTGGAGTGAGGATTTTTTTTTTAATGAATGGTTTATGGAATTTTATTATGACCATTTTGACTTTCTAATAGTTTTTTTTTTCAAAATATGACGATCTTCTTTCAGAAAAAAATAGATTTTGTGTGGTTCAAATTGTAATTATGTATTTATAGATAAATTAAGCATTCTTAAAAACCTTAAGGTACTTGTATTTAGCTATTTAAACATTATTTGTCTAATTTTATCAAAATCTCATTAAAAAAAAACTTCAAAAATAATTTAAATCGTCACATACTATAAATATATATAATTTAAATCTCTCTCTCTCTATATATATATATATATATATATATATATATATATATATATATATGATTTTAATAAAGTATATTGTTTTCANTTAAATTTTAATTGGGCAATAGAAGAGCTCTTACAAAGCTCGATGTCTTGAATTTATTTTTTTCATTACCATGAGCCCAATAATTTGTTTAAAAAGGCCACACTCTCTAAGTACCAACCAACTTATTTCTCCATTCTCCACAACGTTTCAAGTATAAGGATTGTTAAGGTTTTTTTTTTTTAACATAATAAGGATTGTTAAGTTATGTAGTGGAAGAAAGTATGTCTTGAATTTTTTTTGAATTTTTTTTCATTACCATCAGCCCAATATTTTATTAGAAAAGGCCACACTCTCTAAGTACCAACCAACTTATTTCTCCATTCTCTACAAAGTTTCAAGTATAAGGATCAACTTATTTCTCTATCTCTTGGGAATCTTTCATGTTGAACAAGGAATTTTTGTAAATGTTATTCATTCAAAATGAGTTGTAGTTAGATATTTGAAAAAAGAACATGGGCAAGTTCACTATTTATGTCTATGCATGGTTTGCTCTTATGATTATTGTATTTGTTATATTAATTAGTTTGTATTGTGATTGGTATTATGTTAATGAGAGATATTATTTTACTAACATAGATCAAAATTCTAGGCTTTATCAAGCTCCGAGAGGGATCAAATCTTTGGAGGTGCAAACTTCTTCTTAAGTGTTACACTCAACTATCAATTTTGGTGTGATTCAAACCAAAAGAAACATCTTTTTATTTAAGGTCGACATATAATATTTTTATTATTAATATTTAATACTATTTATGGTTGACATATAATATTTTATATTAATTTTTATTTTGTTAGGAAAGAACATTACAACATCTTCCCCGTACATGGTTTTAAAACCATGTGCAAGGCCCTCCTAAAACCATGGGTTGTTTAGGAGGCCTTACACATGGTCTTAAAACCATTTGCAATGACCTCCTAAACCATGTACAGTAAAATCATGGGTTGTTTAGGAGGCCTTGCACATGGTTTTAAAACCATTTGCAAGGCCCTCCTAAACCATGTCAATAAAACCATGGGTGGGAGGTCTTGCACATGGTTTTAAAACCATGTGCACGACCAACATTTTTTTTGTGAATAATTCAATTTTATTTTTGTTTTATTTTATTTTGTTAAGTAGGGACATTACAACATCTCCCCCATATTGTGTTGTTTTTTTGACCGACTTTTTTTTGAAACAGAAACGGTTATATTAAACGATAGTGGTATAACCACTAAGAAGGTCCACAAAGTTTAAGTGCCCTTGAGGTAGTAGCAAACAAAAACCATATACAACTTTTAGCCATTATGGGAGCGGCAAAATTCAGAGCCCTTACATAAGCGGCAAGCTAAAACATCCTAAACAGACCAAAGTTCCAAAATATTCTATAAGAGTTTTTACAAAAAGGAAATATTAACAGAACGACTAACATAAACAGGCAAATCAAAATTTAGAGAATACAAGCTTCAACGGGTGTTTTCTCCATGTCGCGAGGAGGCTCCAGGACGCACTTGCATTTCCAACCTTGCCACTTTCAGTTCCAATCTTTCTACCTTGATTTACTGTCAAAACCCCAAATTTTCGCAAAAAATTAAAATTTTGAGATAACAATAAATGCTAAAACCTGCAGTTTACTAACAGCTAACGGTTTGCAAGTAAAAGAAACAGTCAAGTAACTAGTTTCACTAAATCTTGAATATAATAACTTAACAGTTCATTTTTGTAACAAGAATAAAGTTTCTTGCTCGTTGTTTTACTTCAGTTTACTGATGAGTCTTTTCATGTCAAGTAGGTGGAATCTAACTTTTGAATCCGGGGCTTACTTAGCAATCGTGCTAATGCAGATGAATACTGGTTTTTACAGGTTTACAGGTATGATCGAATGAGTACGTATTAAAAGTTCTTTAAAGTGTCAGCAATATTTTATTTGCAATTTAAAAGCTTAGTGATTAAGCTGCTAAACTCTAGACAAGTCCTGTAAGGTAAAACCATTGGCTTCCTTCAGTTTTTCTAGTAGTCATGTTCAGAAGTAAGTAACGAAAGTAAGATATGTTTGCGACTCTAAGCATTAGAATCTCAATTACAAAGTATTTCTACTTTAGTATATGTAATTTATAATGTTATAATGATTGTTTTTGTCAATATTTATGCAATAATACATTATCTTGTCTGTGTAACAATTGACCCACATTTCGCTTCTACAAAATAATTTATATCCTGATAATCTTTGGACAGTATAAGTTCGATTGTACAAATTATAAACCATCATGCCTTCCTACATAAGATCATTGTTTGCATATACTTTAATTTTCATGTTAAACCATGAGGTTCTAATAACTTTTGGACTCAATAGATTCGTTCTTATTCAATTTCTTAATTTTCTATTATACTTCTCTTAAATTACATTACTGTCCACAACAATTTATCTGAGATTGATGATCTCAAAACAAGTCGACTTTCTAATTATCTTGTTTAGTTCTATAACTACTTTATTACCCAATTAACCTGGTGAATCTTAAGTAATTTCCAAGTTGAGTCATAACTATAATACATCGAAGTATCGTTGCTATGAACTGTGCAACAGAATTTCATAATAGGGTTCTTACAATAAGTTTTGTATCACTTCAAAGTTCTGTTACTATTTGAGTTATTAGTTTATGTAAGTCTTATAGACATGCATAATCTGTTTGTTTGATAGACATTCGGTCTATAATTAGTTCATGATCATAAACGTATTTAAACTAGAGTTTATAATCCTCTCCAGTATTACATTATGCCATTCATAAAAATAATGACTTGTAATGTTGTTATTAAAAAGATTTACTATGTATAAACTATAGTGTTTCGTTGCAAGGAAAACTATAGTTGTTTATTATTTAGCATGAACTCTCCCATATACACGTTTGATCTCTTAACTATAGTAAAGACTTAAATTATTTGATTTCTATCTTATAATAAAGACAAAGTTTTAGAGAAAGAAAATGCAATCGTCCAAAATCGAATTTGTGAAGTTACGATACAATATCATAGGGTTAGCGATGTTCTATCTTTTTTTTACGGCTTCCCAAATAAATTTTGTCGGGAAGATCTGGAGCTTGGGCGATCTGGAGCTGGTAGTGGACGATGGAATATCCTGTGTGCCTCTATGGAGTTACCTGCATACTCGATGATGTGCTGAGTATTTTTTACGGAATACACAGTGGATGTTGTTATTTTTGAGGTGTTCTGCATTTTGTGGTAGCGGTTTATGATTGGATACTAACGTTTTTCTTGGGTATTTGTATGATGGCAGTTATATTATAATTGACACAATGGTTTCTGGCTATTAACTACCATTGTTTCACTCAGGGTGGGTGGATTGGTCTCCGGGTCAATACTTAGGAGTGCAGATATGTATGACACTACTGACTCACTATTCCTTGTTCCAGTAAGGATATTGTCAGTGCATCCTTAGATGTCCATTTCTGGATGTGGCGCAACTTCCTGTTTTTAGCTCCTTCTCATAACTGGTTCCTTTTGTATATGATGCTGTGGTCAATAACTATTTTATGTATTACGTTCTCCTGGTTATGCTATGGTTGATTCCGATTCTGAGCGGTGGATCCCCTCTGGGTTGCCTGTTCGATTCTGACCAGTGGTATCTTACAATACTACCTGGTTTCTTTTTCTCACATATTTGAATTTAACATTTATGATGGGGGAGCGGTTGTTGCATTGTCTTTATTATCCTTTGGTGCACATGGTCCTTGAGTCCTTGGATCATTGATGGTGGATGATCGCATTATTTATTAGACGTCTGCTCTATTGATTCACTATTTATATGTATTGGGGGGATTGCATCTGATCCGTTGGGTTTATCTGAAAGGTGGCATTACTATCTACCGATAGATCAGCTGGCACATTCTTTCACATTTATGTTGGTTGAGGCTTAAATGTGATTTCTCTTGCTTATTAATGATGGGGACAGATGTTTCATTCTCCAATCTTGTGGATCCCAATGATGAGATCGTTTGGAAGGATGCTGGCCTTTTTATTTCGGATGATGCTTTACGTCTTAAATTTGGCCTCGGTGGGTGTGATGAGCTTGGGGTTACGAACCCATGCGGTTATTATACTGGTGATGGTTCTTTGCCGGGGACTACCTTGTCTGTGGATACCACTATTGAACGTGATATTCTGGCAATTATCGATGATTGTCACGCTGCAGACCTAAACTATCCTTGTGATAGTATATCAACTGGGCACCATTGTCATGATATACTGAAGAAGCCGACTGGTGGGCAGGATACTGTTAAACCCTGGAAGCCGAAGAAAAGGGGGCCGAGAATGGTCCTGGGGGATGATATTGGTTTAGTTGATATGACCAAGATGTCTATGACGGCTTTGGTTGGCAAATTCAGCTACTGGTCTTGTTCTGGACGTGATGTGGAAACCTATGTGCGTGAACAACGGCTCCATTTACTATCATACATGCCAGAGGTTTATAAGTTATCCAGGGGGTGGTATTGTTTTATGTTTAAGAGTTTGGCGGACTCGGAGGCTATCTTATCACGGACTTGGTTACGTGGTATGGGCAGTGTGATGCTCAAAAGATGGTGCCACCTCTTCAACCCTGAGAAGGAGGTTTTACTTGTACGTCATCTTTGGGTTCATATTTCGAATTGCCCCCTTTTCTTGTGGAATCTGGATGCTTTCACTGCCATTGGCAACCATCTAGGTCGTTTTTTGCATGTGGAGCCATCCCTGCTGGCGGGACTGGATCGTCGCATTGGAAAGATTTTGGTGGAGGTTGACATTTCGCAGGGTCTTGTGGCTGATTTGGCCATCGAATGGCGGGGGCATTCATTTGAGATTGAATTGGATTATTGGGGGCTTTCGTTTAGGTGCTCTACCTGCAACAAGGTGGGTCATTTAAAGGCACAATGCACTGGCCGTCCTATTACACAGATGGATTGCCCCGGCATTTTATCCAGTGATTCATCATGTGAGCAGCCGTCTGCATCAGAGATGCCGCTACAACAGACATTGACTATGGACATTTCCAACCTATCCTCTGCGGATCTATCTCTGATTGGTATGTTAAATACTTACTCGCCTTCTCTGATAGCTTCTTTATCTTTGGAGGAATTTTCTAGATTAAAAGTCTTGGTTCTGAATGATAAACATGTCTTCCGGACTGGTTTATTTATGGATGGAAGAGCTACTTGTGAGGAACCTCCTGGAGTGGTGACGGGGGATTGCCCACCGTCTACAGACTCTCTGAATCCCTTGTGCGATAGGTCCTATCCTGGGGTTTTAGATGATCCACTTCCTCATTCATCATCTGAGGATTCTTGTCCACTGGTGGGGAGGGCGGAGAGCAGTATTGGTATGATATCTCCATCTATGGGATTTTTGGGGACCTTTGCGCAGCCTGTCGAGTCTGAATCTTTCTCTGATGTGGCCCCCTCCTATAGAGACATTCTACAGCACACGAAGCTTCCGGTCTACAAGGGTGGGAGGGTCATTATTGCTGAACCATCTTCTGAGGTTACTGCATTTTCGGGGTCTGCGGAGATCAACATTATTGATACCAATGGCAGTATCTGTGGGGGTTTAGACCCAGAATTCTCACCATTGAAGACCCGGAATGCCAGGAAGATGAAAGGGAAATTATCTGATTCACCTCTTATGACTCCTCCATCAACCCATATCCCTCGGGCCCTTAGAGAGCAGAAGGCCCTTGCACGGAGTTTAAAATGATCATTCTCTCTTTGAATATTCGTGGGGTAGGGGGTGCCCGTAAATTGCTAGCCCTCCGTAGGATTTGTGAGATTGTTCGACCGGATGTTATTTTATTACAGGAAACGATGGTAGCCGCTGATAAGGCTATTGAAGTGATTTCTAAAGTTGTTGGTTGTTGGCATATGAGTGCTGTGGATGCTTCTGGACTATCCGGGGGATTGCTGACTGCATGGAATCCCTATAAAGCAGATTTTGCAGTTTATAAGTCTGATGCGGGTATTCTTTTACATGGTAGGTTCATGAATGGTGTACAAAAGAATAAGATTCTGAATTGTCATGGACCATATTCTGATAGAATTCCCTTCTGGAATCATATACATGCTGGTGGATTATTGAAGGAAAAAGGATTAATCATCGGGGGTGATCTTAATTTTACCTTATCTGCTAGTGAGACTTGGGGTTGCACACGTGTGGATCCTGATGCAGATTATTTTTATGATCTTTTTCGGGAGGATGGCCTGATTGATGTGGAGCCATCTGTCATCAGTCCGACTTGGCAGAATGGTAGGGGGGGATCGGTTGGGATTGGCAAACGCTTGGACCGTTTCCTTGTGGAGGCGGATTTTCTGGATCAGATGCACTCATATAGATCGTGGGTTGTACAGTCTAAGATTTCAGACCATTTTCCCATTGTGCTACAGTGGGAAATGGAAGGAGAACTTATACTATATCCTTTTAAATTCAACTCGACTTGGCTGTCTATGATGGATTTCGATTAGTTTGTGAAGACGGCGTGGTTGTCATTGGTAGTGGATGTTCATCTCTCTCCTATGCAGAAATTGGTCCAGAAACTACGACTCCTAAAAGCGGAGGTGAAGACGTGGGAAAGGCTCCACAAGGCCCATGATTTGGAATTGTTGGTTACTATTGAACATGATATTGCTAATATACTGATGGACTTTCCGGCGGGTATTCATGATTTGGAGGTCAGTACTCAGCTGAAAAGCCTATCCGACACTCAGCATTCCATACTGAAACGATTTGAGGAGACGGCTCACCAAAAAAGTAGGTTAAATTGGATTGAGAATGGTGATTGCAATACTCGTTTTTATCATCATTATGCCACTGCACGCAGGAACCATAATCATATCTGGGATATGGTTGAGGATGATGGGGCTGTTATTTACCAACAGGGGGACCTTGAACATGCGGCATATACATACTTTAAATCAGTATATAAACAGCAGGATAATCTTTCTATTGTCTCACAGATGGAACTTATTTTGAGATACCCGAGGATGTTTGAGGAACTGGAGGGTCTGAGGCTATATACACCTGTTACTATGAATGAGATTCATGCGACCCTGAAGGAATTTGATCTCTCTAAGAGTCCTGGTCCTGATGGATGGACTGTAGAATTTTTCCTACATTTTTTTGATCTGGTGGGTCCGGAGCTACTTGCTATGGTGGAGGAGACTCGGTTACTGGGCAAGGTAAGTGGCGCATTGAACTCTACTTTCGTGGCTTTAATACCAAAATCAGATAAGCCTTCATCTTTTGCGGGTTATCGGCCGATCTCTCTGTGCAATCTGATTTATAAAATCATTTCTAAAATTATCGCCACTCGGCTGAAGCGGGGACTGTCCTTGGGGATATCAGATGAACAGTTTGGTTTCCTGGAAAATCGTCAGATTACTGATGCTATCGCCATAGCACAAGAGACTATTCACAGCATTAAGGTCAAGAACAAGAAAGCTCTGGTTCTTAAATTGGATCTTATCAAAGCATATGATCGGGTGGACTGGGGTTTTTTGAGATTGGTTTTACTTCAGATTGGTATACCCCTACAAACCACTGACTGGATTATGGGTTGTGTGGTATCGGCAAATTATTCTATACTGGTCAATGGAAGCCCCACTCCTTTCTTCTCGGCATCTACGGGCCTACGTCAGGGGTGCCCGATGTCGCCATTATTATTTCTTCTTATTGCTGAGGGCTTCAGTCGGATGATTAAGGCATTATCTGTACAGGGTGATATTATGGGTGTTGAGGTGGCAGCTGGTATTTTTATTACCCATTTATTGTTTGTGGACGACATCCTATTGTTTGGTGGGGGTACCATTCGCGAATGGTTGCCTTTTAAATATGCACTGGATATTTTCTGTGGAGCTACGGGAATGTGTGTTAGTCCGGACAAGTCACAGTTTTATCATTCATTATGGGCTCCTGATGAACTGGAGGTATTACAGCAACAGTTTTCATTTAATATATTTCCTCTTGATCATGGCTTTAGATACCTGGGATATTTCTTGAAGCCCAATAACTATCTTATCCGGGATTGGAAATGGTTACTACTGCGGATTGAATCTCGCATTGGGTACTGGGGACATCGTTTCTTATCCATCGGTGGCAGACTTATTTTAGCCAAATCTGTTCTGGAAGGCATTCCAGTATACTGGTTCTCATTATCCTGGATTCCGCGGGCTATCATTAGACAGATTCAGAGTCTTGTGACTCGATTCATTTGGTCAGGCTGCAGGGATCGGCCATCCATATGCTTGGCTAGGTGGGAGCTATTGACTAAGCCTAAGGACTTTGGGGGCTGGGGTTTGAAGGACATTGCGGCATTTGGTAGGGCCCTTATTGCAAGGAACCTGTGGCGGTGTATCTTTGTTCCAGGACTTTGGCAACGTGTGATTTCTGCTAAATACATACGAGGCTGGCCGATATCTGAATGGATCAGATGGCATGAATACGACCTGAGATCAATTTCGAATATGTGGAGGGCTCTTTTGAAGGCGATGCCTATACTGAAAAAGTGGTTGGCGTGGCGTCCTGGTGATGGGTGGAGTATTCGAGTGGGTAGAGATCCTTTATTGGGTTTGGCTGGATCCTACAGACTTTCTGGACCACTCCTGACTCATTTGCTTAATAGAAGAATATATTTTTTGGCTCAGGCAGCCATCTTTTATGATGATGGGCGCTTTATGGGGTGGATGGATGCACGGGATGTGGAACTGGATGGTGCACTAGCATCGGAATGGAATGATTATATTTACTTGATCCAGAATTCTGGTTATTGTCCAACTCATTCCAAGGATACTCTTTATTGGAGCAAAAATGGAAAATCTGGTATTATTACGGTGGCACTGGCATATGCATCCACTGTGGATACTTCATATGCGGTACATATTCCAACATGGTTTAGGGAGGTTTGGCACTGGAACATTCCTCTTAAGACAGTATTATTCACATGGTTGATGTTGGCTGATTGTATCCTCACCTGGAACATGCTACAACGCAGAGGCTTCGAAGGACCTGGTATTTGCCCGTTGTGTCTTAATGATGGGGAATGTATCAAACATTTGATGATCGACTGTCCATTCACTATGCAGGTGTGGCATCATATTGGGATAACCTTTGGAACCGATCATATTTGGCATGGAATGCATACTACTGAGGCATTCTATAATTGGATATCTGGAGGCTTTAAACTGCGGACGCTACCATTTCACGTCTGCAGAAATATCTGGCTGGCGAGGAATTCCATCATTTTCAGGGATAAATTTATCACTCCGCTGCAGATCGTAAATAAGATTCAGAACAGCTGGTATGAGGGTCCCAAGCAGAACGTATCTCATAAGACTCGTATTATCCTGCAACCATCTTTTATACATGACGTGGCCATTGGTTACTTTGATGGGGCATCACAGGATGGAGGAACCAAATGCGGCGTGGGGGCTATTCTTATATCGCCTCAAATGGGCCGATATAATATTATGTGGAACTGTGGTATTGGATCCAATACGAGAGCTGAGTTACTTGCTTTATGGAGTGTACTGCACTATGCACGTTCAATTGGTATTGATTCTATACAAATTGCTGGAGACTCCATGGTTATTGTGGATTGGTTCAGGGGTACTAACCATTTGGAATCGATACATCTTACCTATTGGATGGACAGGATTATACAGCTGAAGGGCCAATTTCGGGAGATCAACATACAGCATGTATATAGGGAGTTAAATGCTGATGCTGACCAGTTATCTAAGAAGGCATTAGCTAGGCCGGTGGGTCAGTTTTTGGTGGCACGTGGGGATGGCCGTGATCCACATACTTTTTCTTTTTTTGGTTCTTACTAGTTTTTTTTTGGCATATATATATGAATGCATAAGATTGTTATATCTTATGGTTCATATCGGGATTATATTTATCTATTGATGTTTTTGTAATGGTAATTACATAATCAATATGGTAAATACCAGGTGGGTGATGATAGATTTAAATGGAATTGGGGAAAAGGGTTAGCAGTAAGATACTTTGCTGATATATTGATGTAAAATATGATCTGGACAGGTATTGAATAGACACAATATTGTAAAAACAGGTGATACCTTTTTTATATATATAATATATAAGATCTTTTTTATGAAAAAAAAGAAAAAAGAAAAAAATCATAGGGTTAGCGATGAAAAGAGTTTAATGCATAAACAACAATGGGCTTTTACCGAGGTTTTAAAGTGTCGCTATAAGCTAGGTCAACGTAACCATAACGTTGATATCCTTGTCACTATACTAACATATAATAAGGAGCAAATGATTATCGATTTGGATGGCAAATTATTGGGTCGATTTATCATAGTTTAAAAAACTAGCTTCAATGATTTAATAATTGGATTTGTTTTTACGCAGGCACTTTGGAACACGACCTTCTTGCATGGTTTGATTTCTATCTGGGGAAAGAATTACCCTGCCTCCCTGCCTCCCCACTGACCGACATTTTTTATGCCGATAATTAAATTTTTTATTTTTTATTGTTTTGTTAGGTAGGAACATTACAACATCTCCCTCATATTAGATTGTTTTTGTGGCCGACATTTATTTTGGAGGATAATTAAAAATTTTATTTTTTATGCGACATTTACAAGAGGAACATTACAAGCTCTCCCCCATACTGGGATGTATAGCACCTCTTAGCGCAATTACACAACGTTACAAAATCTTCCCCATACTGAACTGTAAAGCACCTCTCGACACAATAATCTTAATTATGTAAGATTTATTATTATTTATTAATGAATTTTTAAAAATTATTATATAAAAAGTAGGATCGAAAAATTAAAAAAATTCAACATTAAGAAAAGTCTTTTTTATTATTATAATATTTTACATTATACCTAAAATTTGTATAAATATTTAAAGAAAATCCTTTCGCTATATAATTTATCGTTGTGATGTGGAGGTGTATTTTTGTTCCAAGCTTGTGGCATCGTGTTATCACTGCTAAATATATTCGGGGTTGGCCGATATCAGAATGGATTCGCTTTCATGAATATGACCGGAGATCTATTTCGAATATTTGGAGGGCCTTGTTGCAGGCGATGCCTATACTGAAACAGTGGCTGGCATGGCATCCTGGGGATGGATGGAGCATTAGAGTGGGCAGAGATCCCATTTTGGGTTTGGTTGGTTCCTCTCGTCTGTCAGAACCTT
>LPNX010868052.1:26724-146767 GCA_001517045.1 Pseudotsuga menziesii
AATTTTTTTATCGTTGTGATGTATGGAGATAAATGATAAATACATTTAAGGAATAAAATATTCAATTATGATTACCGTTTTCATTATGTTATATGTATTATATTTATATTCACAATGATTTATATATGTTTTTACTAAATGAATAGTGTTTATAAAAAAGTGAAAGATTTTGTTATTTTTATAGTTTTATAAATGTTGGTTACTTTTTAAGGGATATGTTGAGCTTATATTGAATATATTGTTATAACAACATGCTATGTTGTTGAACTTATCACGTGCCCTCAAAAATCTAAAGTTTACATTGGGTACCATCTTTGAAATTATGAGAAGTGTTTTTGAGTTTGCCCTTTGTCAAAATGCAAATTTTCATTTTTGAAATTGCATTTTTTAATGTTTAAATGGGCTTATTGCCCTCAAATACCCTATTGTACCTTGACAATAAAATCTCAACAACTAAACATTGGAACAAGATTTTAAAGTAAACCAAGTATTATTCTTCTTAAGATCCAATAAACCAAAGTTGTTTTTAAGTAGATGTTAATCATCACCATCACATCTTCACAATTTCAACAATTCCTTTAAAAATTTTAGAGAATATAAAGCAAAAATAAAAAATAAAAAATGTAGTTAAAAAAAGTCAAAATCTTTTAACATTTAAACTACATTCATAAATATATATCCATATATGGTAACTACAATAACAAAAATTGCTTGCCACATGGTCTCTCCTTAAAAAAGAATGATATAATTATAAACTATTTAATTTCTTAAAATAAAATAATTAATTAATTAATTACAAAATAAATAAATTAATTAATTACAAAATAGAAAAATTTAAACATTACTTATATGCAAATAAAATGGATTTGGAGATTATAAGTTAAATAATAATGGATTTGGGTACTTATAAGTGAAATATAGGTCCACTAAATTTGTTGGATTTGGAGGATTATAAGTGAAATATAGGTTCACTACATTTGTTGGATTTGGAGGATTATAAGTGAAATATAGGTCTACTACATTTGTTTTTTTTACATTTAACTAAGCATCCCAGTCTTAAAAACTCGTAAGGTTGAATGCAACATGGTTTTTTTATTTTTTAATGATAAAATTATAAAATATTTATTTTAGAAAATTAAAAAATTTAATCAATTAATTGTAAAATAAAAATTTTAATAAATAAAATCCTTATCTTTATAAGAAAATAAAAGGGGTAAATAGATCCACAGTTGTTTTCTTTACATTTAACTATGTGTCCAACCCATGAACCCACAAGGGTGAGATATTTGTCATGGATCACAAAGAACATAGTTAACAATTGATTGATAATATATTTTAAGTCGATGAGTTGGGAGCCAAAGGTGGAGTGTTGTGAATTTCACTCTCCCCACCAAGGATGGCACCCCCATATTTGGGTGTGAGTATGGACATTTTGGTTCTTGCTAAGTCATGAATTATTCGTACATCTAACTTCCAATCCGTTGAATATATTTTTGGGTTATAGTGACAGTTGTCAACTTTGAACCTAAGCCTAGCTTAGGTAATCTCATAATTGGCTCACTAAAAACAAACATGATACATACATAGTTTGAACTAAGTAGGAGGGCTAATAAATCTTTCTCGCATCCACTTGAGCTAGACCCAATTAGACCCACAAAATTTTTATTTATCCATAAAATCAAAACATCTAGTACAATTCATTTATTGTGAAAATTAAATATTTTTCGAATGATTATGTAAATTTGTATTTAAAAATTCACCATTTCATTCAAATGATAAAACATAATTTAATGTCACTATATGATTATTATTATTAATTGAATTTTTGTTGTTGTTGTAATTATTAAATAATTTATATTATTAAAAAAATAAATAGTCTAATATTCTATATTATTTTATGTTTTACAAACAAACAAATTATAACATTAAAAACAAGTATTAGTATTATACCCACATTAGATTTGAGTTTCATAGTATTTGCTACATTCCAAACATTTATAACCTTCTAACTTGCCAAGTGAACAAGATTTTAAAGTAAACACAATATTATCCTTCTGAAGATCTGGTAGACCAAAGTTGATCTCAATGAATGTCAATCATTATCATATACTATTAGTATTAAAACCTATATATTGTATTCTTAAAAGAAGAAAAACATATTATTTTTTTCCAAGGAAAAAAGTCATAGTTTTTATTGATAAAAAAAACATATGGTTCAAATCAGGAAAATCATACATCTCTGGTGAAAAATCAGATAACAAGACTGGCCAGAAAAGCCATAATCATAAAAAAAGGAAAATTTCTAATTGTAGTTCTGTCGGCTTTTAGAAAAATTTGAAAACATCATAATAAACAGGGGAGAAGGAGACTAAAAGCAAGAACAACCCAAAGGCCTAGAGATGCCCCCAATCACCTCCCATTTATCCATGAAACCATCCGACTAAAGAAGACCTTTCTTAGAGAGTAAATTAGCCTCAATATTGTTCTCCCTGAAGGTATGATGGAAGACAATCCGGTTGAAAAGAGGTCTGATCCTATCAATGGCCTCATGGAAAGGAAGAAGAATAAAGTTCCAAGGTGACTTGCTCAACTTGAGACAATCAATAATCAGCTTGGAACGCCAAAAATATGAAGTTGGTGAACCCCAAGCATGTGGGAGAGTCTCAATAGGATGAGACAGGCTGAGAATTCGGCACAATTGTTTGTCACCTCACCCAAACTGGCAACAGACTGAAAATAAAGATGGTTGGAGAGATGAAGAGTCCCTCTAGCATCGCCAACCCTAGGCCTGCCATGCGAAGCTCCATCCACAAAGGCCCAAGGGAAGGAAACATCAATAATTGGAGGATTGATGATGCACACATGTTTAATAGAAACCTCACGTGGAAAAGCTTTGAAGATACCAAAGCAACGTCTCGCAATAATATGAGTTGGGATATAATTTCCATAAAAAATAATCTTATTCCTAGCGAGCCAGATACCCCATACAACAAATGCAAGTAAGGTAGCTAGGGAGCTATCACGTGGCCAACTCTTCCCTGGAGAAGAGACGCTGTTCCCATCCCAACTTAGTCGAGAGGCAACAAGTGAAGAGAGATGACACCATACGTCACGTGCAAATTGGCAGTGAATAAATAAGTGATCAATGGATTCAACAAAAAGTTTGCAAAGAGGACATATGTTGGGGCCGGGATAGAATCTATGAACCAAAATGTCCCATACCGGGACCTTTCCCTCCAGGAGAAGCCAAAGGAAAAGCTGAGTTTTGAGTGGACAGTTGATTTCCCATATGGTAAGACACCACTAAGAAGGAACTATTCCTTCCTCTAATTTGATTGTCAAGTAACCCAGGTGAGGAACATATGCACCACCTTTGACATTTTTAGTCCATTCAAGGGAGTTTGGTTTATTTTTGAGATAAACCAAGTTGTTCCTAAGATTACCAATGTAATGCACCCAAATCCGAGATTCATCAACCAAGAGGTCAAGTTCCTCAACCGTGAGCCAATATTGTGTTATCGGATTGCTGTTCCGCTTCCAGATATGATGCAAATGTGCAAAACAATGCTCAATCAATTTTTTTGACAAAGCTAGAAAAAATCTAACAAAATTCAAGACACAAATAAAGAATAAACATTACATGAAAAAAAAACATATTATAAATAAGTATAACATTAAGAAATAAAAGTAAATCTAATATCAAATACAAACCAAATTTATCCATACACTAACATAAACATAATCACTTAGTATTTTATAATGTTACATAAGTATATTGGACAACCGTTAAAATTTTAATATAAATTACTAATAAATTTTTAAAATTTATTATTTAAACCGAAATTTATTGTTTTGAATTTAAAAATTTACTAATAAATTTTAAAAAATTATTGTTTAAAATATAACAATTTATATATTAAAATGAAATAAAATAGTTTATATTGAATTATTATTATTAATTATTTTCATTTATAGTTATTAATTTTTTTAACTATATCAAACTAATAATATTTATAGTTATTAATTCTTTTAACTATGTCAAACTAATAATATTTAATTGTACTTAAATACTTTACAAATTAAAATCTATAACATGTATATTTTCAAATGGTCAAATCATTTATATGAAAACCAATATACCTCCTTTGTATATAAACTTTATTAATCATTATGCGTTATATTTTCTTTGAAATTTTATTATATATATATAATGTAGCAGTGGAAAAACACATCACCTACATTCTTTTTCTCCAATCAAAAAGTATTTTATTATTGTACTTCTCTTCGTATCAACTTTATTCAACATTGTATTTTTTGAATTTTTAATGAAAATTAATATATTTTTAATGGTGTAACAATGAAAAAACACATTACCATCTTTTATCCAAACAAAAAGTAGTTTTTTCAGAGGAAACAAAAAGTAGTTATAATCAAACACATCACCTACATTCTTTTTCTCCAATCAAAAAGTATTTTATTATTGTACTTCTCTTCGTATCAACTCTATTCAACATTGTATTTTTTGAATTTTTAATGAAAAATAATAATTTTTAATGGTGTAACAATGAAAAAAGTAGTTATAATCAATATTTTAAAATTTACAAAAAATATTTTAATAATAACAAATTTTTAACACTATAATTTGGATAATTGACAAAGGTAAAAACAATAGCCACTGCCGTACGAATGGATCAACAATTTATAATGGAAATGAATGAATGGTTTTTTTTTTCAGAGGAAAAAATACCAGTCTTTGATATTCATAAGAATCAAAAAGAAATCTTAAACAGACAACCATACAACCATCCTCATGCCAGGTGGAAGATAAACATTCCAGCCACCCAATAGCCAAAGATATTGGAGTAATCTGTAGAGCTGCCAGCCAAAACAAAGGAAAAACAAAGTATGAACCATGCAGACTTTTCTCATCATCCCTAAAAGTTCAGGTCAGAAAACACTGAATAGTCAATGTGACCTGCAAACATATTCCATAACACGATATAGCTAGCTGATATGTCTCCCAAAACAGACAATGAAAGCAAGTAAACAATAACATGTCAATCAAATGCTGCTGAAAGAAATAAACAGCCATCAAAAAAGTGAAAAATGGCCATCTTCAATGACCTTCCCATCCAAAGTTTCAATGAAATGTCCAGATCCTACTTCCGAATTCAGAGCCATCTTTGATAGACCATCAGCTAGCATATTGTGCTCCCGGAAAATATGATTGAAGGACACCGGTAGGATAAGTTGTCTCAATGAAATGATATCATCGCACCAATGTTTCAACGTGGCAATTTCAAGGGCAGAGAGACCATTAACCCATGAAATGATCACCATTGAATCTCCATAAATCCTCTGAATGGGCAGACCCATCAAATAGCACACTCGAAGGATAGACCAGAGTGCCAGAAGTTCCGCTCGGGTGTTTTTGCTAGAGCCACATCCCATGGAGAAGCTGAAATAATGGGTTTCACTGAGATAGATCATAAACCCAGCTCCTCCAACATTTGACTACGCTGCACCATCAAAGTACCCTACAGGAAAGGAATGATGTGGCTTAGGACCAATCTGCCTGCAATTTATGGTTTTTTGAGGCACGGGGTAGAGGGCGATAGAACTCTCAATTCTGGAGATGAGCAGGGAGGCATAAGGTTTCTCATTTTCAAAAAGACACCTGTTACGTTGGAGCCACAAGAACCAAAGGACAAAAAAGGGAGTGTATCGGAATGAAGCAGAATGTGCGGTATTGTTGAGCCAATGCGCAACAAAGGACTTTACAGAGTCGTGAGGAGTAAAAGGAAAACCCATAATAGAAGAAAAATGTGTGAAGATCTTCACAGAAAAAGGACATAAAATAAACAGATGGTAACAGTCTTCAACAACACATTCACAAAAAACGCATCTACTAGGACCAAAGAACCCACGAGATTGAAGATGGTCCCATGTGAGGATCCTATTGGAAACTAGCAGCCAGCAAAAACAGATTACGAGATAGCAATGTTTTGTATAAATGAATGAATGGTTTGTATAAACAAGAGTTACGAGATAGCAATGTCTTCGATATTGCATATGCATTGGTTTATGGTTTGCAATTGCTAAGAGATTTATTTTATATCTAATTTGATATTTAATGTTTTTCTTTAAGTTTACATTTGATATTGTTTTGAATGTTCATACTACATAAATAGCATTAGATTTGGGTGAGCAAGCTCACACCCACATAACTAGAAGTTATTTGCAAAGAAGTGCCTTTGTACAAATGTCACAAACCTATAAATAAATAAATAAATAACCATATATAAATACACTTTTTTAACAAGTGAATAATGTAGCATATAAAATTGATCACAACATGAATACATTGTCATTTATTTGTATGGTAACTTATATTGGTTTCTTATTGAATTAGACATGTTATTTTTTATGCGATGTTTGTATATGGTTATCGACACTCTGTCATCACACATAAAGGTGATATTCTTGACACTTTTTATATTGAACTTACCATATGGTTGTTCTAGAAGTTGCTTAGCCTAAAGGCTACGGCTCTGTCCTAGCCATCACGCCCCCACTCTAGTAACTTAAAACATGATGTTGGCCGCATAGTTTTTACGAAGATGAAAAGTTGGGGGACTATGGTGCTCAACACCATAGTCTTTATCCCATTTACCTTGGCATGAAATATTGATATAATGTGGATATAATTAACCATGTTACGGACCATAGTCCTAGCGGGTGACACCATGTATAAACCATGGTCCTTGCGCAAGGTATATGAATAAGGTGTTTAAGATAAGTTTTACGATCTTGTTTGAAATGTTAACAAAGGGAACTATGGTGCTCATACCATAGTTGTGGTTTGATCCTAGGCATACAACTTCGAGGTGTTTAACCTATGATTTAGACACACGATAATTTGGAGGTACAAGGTTTATGATGGTTGGTACTGAAGTTGACTTTGGTAATAACTTTTGTCCTAGTTGTGAGTTGACAACGCAACCAGGTAGTTAATGGCATGCCTGCAAAAGTATACGAGATTAAATATTGGCCCTCCATCTATCTTATACACTGGCAAGGGTTTAATGTGGTTTTTCTTATCTGAATATATCATTTCGTTGGTGTTTCTGGTATGCAATGTTTGTGGAACAAGGCTCTGCCTTCCTAGGCTGCGATGTGCAGTTTCTCCTATTCGAGCACTTACCTAGTTGTTAATGACATTCTTTTGTTTGCTTCTGAGTTGTGCTTGAGGTCTTACTCGGTGTTGATGGCCGCCAATTTGTCTCGGCCTTGTTGGTTTGCTACGAATCAAACCCATACCAACGTTCAATGGCCTTTCAATCCCTTTAATCAGTCATGCTCATCGAACTCGACTTGATTTTGTAATAGTTTGTAAATTCTTTTTAAGACTCTCAGGCCAACAAAAAATGACTTGGGTTTTGTTTTAATTTGTAGGCAGAGGAGGGATAAGGGCGTCCAGGAGGAGTCGACCCCTGGCCCTCTCTACATTCGTATGAGGTAAAGCGCTTTTAGCTTCGGTCAACATCTTTTACAATTTTTAATAAAATATTGCTATAGTTCTAACTGCATCGCTGGTGATTGCAGGTTATGGGAAATCCGGTGAGGGTGGCGATAGGGTCACCTCCTCCCAGGCTTGTTACTCGAGACATTTATGGTGAGTATATAAGAAAAATAATTCTATTTTGTTAAGCATTTATGAAAACCAATTCTTTCTTAACCAACAGTTGGAAATTATTGAGTTGTTTTGAATTTGCATGTGAACTCCTAGCGTGGATGATGTCTGGTTTGCATCAATGGCCTGTCAATAGCCACGAGGTAAGGGTTATTTGAATATTTAGGTGGTTGGGTTCGTGGGTCGTGTAGGGACAAGGCTTTCACCACAATGCAAGATAAGTTGGGCTGTATTTTTTTTTTTGTTAAACCCTTATGGGTCTTCATCCTATAAGAAAGAGGGATTCATAGCCTCCATGTTCCATCGTTGTCGTAATTCCTTTTTGTATGTGTATGTTTATGGATTAAAATAACTGTGGATACCATCTTCGATGGGCTTACACCACTCCAGTTTCAGCGTTATACTTGTGTTTTGATATTCAACAATTTTAAAATAACCCCCCTTTGGGTCTGTACTAGGTTATAGTTGAGAGTTTTCTTTTTGTTTTTAAAGGTTTTTACCCTTCATTAAAATAATAATACTTGTTGTAAATTTGTTTATACGTTGGATTCCATTGTATAATGGTCTTACTACCACCTAATAGATGTTTGAAAGGTTTTGTTGTTTAAGAAGTAATGAGATCTATGAACTCGATTTTGAATCTGTAGAGTTGATTCGTTTTTCAATTAAAAGTTAAGCCTCATGTTTAGATACCCTTAATAAGAGCTCGTGTATTGTATTTTAAGAATATATTAGATTTTACTTGTTTAGTTTCATTTTCGATCTGATTGTGCAATTATGAGCTAGATTTGTGAGCTATTGTAATAGTTATAACATATATGAAACATTTAGTTATAATGAACTGGCCACTTGACTTCAGTTGTGTAACTGTCAGTTAGTTGATTTAGTAATTGGATTATTATGGTTTTTATTGTATTTATAATTAATACTCCGATCATGGAAAATCTCAATCTGCATATGAAACTTCCAGCTTTACTGTTTATATGACTTATAGCTTGGATGCTAAAAAGTCTCTCGACTCTACTCTGTCAATTCAAGAAATTTATAAGTACTAGTTTTATAGTCTTTTCGATTTACATGTTATGAGATTGGAAACCTCGTTGTTTTATTTGATTTGGTTTGATTAAGCATTTTTTCTACAATCATAGCATGTTAACTAGTGAAATTTCTTTTATGTAAGCCATATTGTAAATTAACTAAATTTTAACTTGAAAACAATATGATTATAGTTTTGAAATAATCATTCTAAATATTGTTCTAGAACATAAGCAAGCAGATTCTAGAACATTTAACTAGATCCATGATAGTCCTTCGTTTCGATTTCCTAGTTGTGCTAATATTACAACCATTATTATACGAACCTCCGAGTCGGGTATGGATGCCCAAATAGAGATTCGTTATAAAATATTAAAATTATGAATCTACGAATACTAATTAAGACAAGTTTATTTCACATGATAGCATACAATAGAAAAGATAATAAGAACAAATACATAATATCATTACTTTAAAAAGAATAAATATGATTCATAATTCACTTTGAACTTTTACTTTAAACAAGTCTAGCATAGATAAGAAGTAGAAAAGGGAACCTGACACCAATGTCGGGAAAACAAAATTGAAATAGTCGTTCCTCCCAACCAACTCCTAGAGCAACCAAGTCTCACTTGCCCCAGAACCCCTGAGCCTATTCACTGAACCACAAGGGCAAAATCGAATCAATGTGTCATCTTTTGCATTAACAAATCAATTTCATCGTCCACTACTAGCCTCCTGCTTGCTAAATGGACATACTATTATATAGTATTTTGCCTAGGGCTTGGTTATTTATGAGCCTCTTGCTCTTTAGCACTCCACACGAAGTTGTGGCCTAATTTTGGGGAGGATGCCTCTTCCATCTTGAGTTCTCACTCATCATCTTTAGCCACTTGTCATTTCCCCTTGTGGGTCAGCAAACACTCTTTCAACATCTATTTCAATTCTGATTCCTTCCAGTAGTTTTAATTAATAAATAAGAATAATCCATTACATCTATTTTTTACTTTTTTGTCAAGAATATTAAAAAAAATATTCAAAAAGAATAATAATAAATTATTTTAATTATGTGTATTACAACAAACCACCCTAGTTGATATATATGTTAGGTTTGGGAATGTTGAGAGTGCTAGGAAAGTGTTTGATAGAATGTTAATATTTCCAATCGAAATCTTCAAGTGAAATCCATCTTGTGACTTGACACCTTCAAAGTTGGCCACATGTTGTCTCTGTTTCTAAATAGTAGGTAAAAAAAAATTGGGGACTTGTCATTAAGTCATAGATTGACAATACCTTTCTTCTTACCAATCTGCCTATGCAAAGCATCTCTTCTCTGTGCTTTAGGCTTTGTACTTGATGCCTTTGCAGGGCATGCACGCATGCATATGATGTGTGTCATGACACATCATGGGAAAATGTATTTGTGTTCATTAAGCAAGAGCCATTCCAACCAAGAAATAGTTAATAGAACAAACTCCTCTCATTAATAGTGAAAACAAATTCACAATCTCAAAAGCCACATTATTTATCATCAAGCCTGACTCCCAGCAACGAGCAACAAGCTACATGGCAGACAAGCCCATGCACGAGCCATGAATAATACTAACATGCAACACATATCTCCTTCACCTATTTCGGTATCTACCTTCTTCACCTTTATTGCATATTAATTCACCTTATTTTATTAACAATTAAATATAATTTTATTAATGATAATAATTACATAACATAGTAGAATGGAATTTTTTAATTGAAATCACTAATAAATTTCTCTAAAAAAGTTGTTCAATAAATTTTATTTAATTTAAAATCCTATAAAATAAATTAAATAATAATACTTAGAAGTAATACTAAATTAAACCTATCAATAATTTAAAATTATCCTTCATATTTTATATAAATAAAAATCCAATCTTTAAAACTTTATGTAAATATAATAAAAAAGTGAATCCTTGATATTGCAACAATACTCTTGTTATATATTTTAACATTTTTAATTTATATCAATTGTTGTACAATTTCGCAATTGTTATATGTTTTAACATTTCAAATTTATATCATACTATTTGTGGTGCAATTTTGCAATTGTTATATATTTTAACATTTTTATTTATATCATACTATTTGTGGTAATACCTTCAAGTATTATGTAAAATATAGCCAACTTTTTATAATCACAATTTTGCATTTTTTCTGGAATAAAATATGTGTACTTATCCAATCATAAAACTTTTAGACAAAGTGGTAATGTCTCTGACACAACAACTTAGGAAAACTGCATGTGACAAATGGTGATGAAGAAACTGCCATGAAAAATAGTTGGACTGTTCATAATGTAGATTTGCATGTGCTATTAGTTTTAGGCTTTATGTATGATTTGATTATTAATGAAAAATATTTAGACTTCATATGCCAGAGTCAAAGAAATAGGAAGAAAAAGGATAAAGATAAACCTTTAACTAGATAACAAATCCATTCATAAAATCAGATTATGGGGAAACAAAAATAATGTTGTATATGTTGTCTGTATGCTCTATGGTATGCAAATAGAAGGACTATTAATCATGTACATTTGTATGTGTCATTATATTTTCTAGAGCAATAAGAAATCTATATGAATCTTAATGAATGAAAATAGTAAAATCTCAAACTTAACTAAGAGAGTCATTAGTTCTTTTTACATTCAATCATAAAATAATGCTAGCAAGAAACAAAAAACGACCATATTGATTGCAGATATTGTATCTTTAATTTGTATGCTATATGCTTTCTCACACAAGACAAAAAGAAAATTTTGAAAGTGCTAACGCATTAAGATATATGCATGAACAAAATATGAAAGTTAAAGTTTTGCGAAAGCAGAAATTTGTGACAAAGTTGTCCAATTCATTTAGTAATTATTTGATAAGTCTTATAGACTTTGCAATGAAGCAAAGATGCAACATTGGTGGCAGATGGAATTTCCATGTTTAAGTTGTCTTAACTTCTGTTGTATCAATTGTAACACCTCGGTTTTGACCTATGGTATTGAATTGCATTTGATGTAAATATTGTATTAAATCATGGTGTAGAGCTCAAGGCTAAGGCCCCACCATGGGTTTAGTGTTTTATGTTTCGGCGATTAAAACCAATGTCGATGGTTTATGTGCTAGCCAGGCACAATATGTTTGAGACATTATGTAAAATTCAAATTAATAAAAATACCACAACTAGCTATGCGCCGCAACGTTAAAGAGATGCGGTCATGATTTCACAAGGAATAGGGAGGGAGAAATAATCAAACCCTTGAGCCAATGGGGAAAAGCCAATGTCTAAGGGAATACCCACAAAGTGGTCAACTACCCCCTCTTTGTCTTTTGTGCTCAGTCATCTCTAAGTTGGTTGAGGAAGTTATTTCCTTGGTATGGAAAAGGTATGGAGGTCAATTTCGAATTGGGGAGACCACCCATTTTTGGAAAATGTGCTTTTGACTTGTGGAGCAAGTAAAAGCTTGGGAAGGCCTGCCCAAGCCATTATGCACCCATGAGTTTCATTTCTCACCCATCCTCATGGAGGTTTGGCTTCCTCACGTAGCTGAAGCTTGTTGAGCTCTCCCCCTCACGAGTTGCTGCCGTTTCTTCACTTCTCCATGCCCAGAATTCGTTTTCTGTGTTGCCGGGCGAATGGGAAGGAAGGAACCACGATTTTGGGGTTTGAGGAGGCCGTTTTCGCCACTGTAAGCAAGCTGGGAGCTCCCCTCATGTTTTTTGACATTCTCCCTAATCTCTCAACGGTCAACCCACGTCTACCGACATGGGAGCATAGCCAGGAGCACCCTAGGTGCATTATGTCCCAAGGAATACTTGCGTCTTCCACCATGCGAGAACCAACCTAAGCTCACACCAAGTGCCTTTGTGACTGGTGGACCTCTCATCATCTCTAGTATGGGAGCATAGCTAGGAGCACCCCAGGTGCATTACGTCCTAAGGATCACCTGCATCTTACACCATACAAGAACCATCTCTAGTGCATATGTGTCTTTCGGTGGACTTTCCATCCTCTCTAGCGTGGGAGTACATCCAGGAGAACCCCAAGTGAATTATGCCCCAAGGACCACCTGTGTCTTCCACCATGCGAGAACCATCTCTAGTGCATCTGCGTCTTCTGGTCTCATCACTCCCTCTTTCTAGGGACCTCAATCTATATGACACCAAGTCTCTCTCTTAAGTATTTGAACTTCACTCTAGCTAACAGCTTGGTCAACAGATCAGTTATTTACTCTTTTGTTGCCACATATTGGAGATTCATTGCTCCTCTTTGAACCATATCCTGGATATAGTGATACTTGATCTCAATATGCTTCTACTTGTCATGGAACACCGAGTTATATGATAAATTCACACAACTCTGGTTGTCGCAAAATATACAAGTCACCTCTAACTCAAGATCAGAAAAATTTGGCAGTAGCTTCTGAAGCCATACTACCTCATGACTAGCCGAACCAGTTGAAACATACTCTGCTTCGATTGTACTCAGCACCACACATGATTGCTTCCTCCTAAACCAAGAGATCATAATGGATCCCAAACTGAAGCAACATCCCGAAGTGTTCTTCCTGTCTGTGGCACTGCCTTCCCAATCCAAATCGACATACCCATGCAGGTTAATATTCCAATTCGCTCCATACTTGAGCCCATACTCAATTGTACCCTTTAGGTACCTCAATACATTGTTTACAACAATCAAGTGAACACGTATCAAATCCATCAAGAACTGGCTCAAGGTGTTCACAACAAAGCATATGTCTGGCATCATGTTTGTGAGGTACATTAACAAACCATTCATTTGTCGATACATCATGGCATCAACTGTCTATAATGAATCATCACACAATAGCTTCAGGTTTGATGTCATAGGTGTGGCCATTACCTTGCAATATAGCATTCAAAACATCTTCAGAATCTCCACTGCATACTTTCCTTGACCAAGGAATATCCCATCCGCACTTTGCCACACCTCCACGCCGAAGAAGTATTGCATCATCCCTAGGTCTTTCATCTCAAACTCAATGACAACTATCCTCTTTACATTTGCAATGAGCTCATCCTCACCTATCATAAATATGTCATCTACATATAACATGAGTATCACTGGTATTCTACCCTCAACCTTAAAGTAAAGGTTGAAATCTGCTTTACTCTTGGTAAAACATAAGCTCATCAAGAAGCTATACATCTTGTTGTACCACGTATTGGGTTCTTGCTTCAATCAGTACAAGGATTTATTTAACTTGAACATATGAACCCGTCTATTTGTCATGTGTCTCAAATCTCAGTGGCTGCTCCACGTACACTTCCTCTTCAATTACACCATTCAAGAATGTTGTCTTGACGTCCCTCTAGTGTACCTTCCATTTCATTACTGCGACCAATGTAAGTATAGATTTGATGGAAGTGTATCTTGCTACATGTAGAAATGTCTCCTCATGGTCTATGCCTTCTTTCTGAGAGAAGCCACGTGCCACAAATTGCCTTGTGTTTTTCAATGCTACCATTTGCAGCATGTTTGATCTTCTAGATCCACTTTGAAGTTACAACATACTTCTCTTCTGGTCTTAGAACTAATTCCCAGATATCATTCTTCATAATCAACTGGTACTCCTCGATCATGGCATTCGTCCATTCTTTCTCTCTGCCACTTCTTCGTAGTTGGAAGGCTCTTTATCAATGATGTCACATAGCGGGGCCACATAGTTGGTGTATGGTCTAGGTCTCTTGCTTTCTCTATGCATCCCATCCAGAGTGCCATACTTCTCTACAACTTGTATTACTTCTTGTGCCCATGCTGGTCTTCTTTTGTGGGATTTCTTCTCATGAACTAGTCCTACAGGTTCTTATGGTTCTGCCATGTCATGGTCTTCATAATATTCTGGAGTCGCTTCTTCCATTATTATGTCTTGGAATCTGGTTGCTTCAGGTTCTTCGATCTCTTCAATAGGTAGTTTTCTTGATTTGATGTATGTCGAGTCTTCATTGAAGGTTACATCTTTGCTAAAGTTGATCTTCTTGAATCCATGGAAGTTTATTCAGTAGGCTTTTGAAGTGTCGTTGTATCCTACAAATATTCCCCTATTTCCTGAAGGATCTAGCTTAGTTCTCTTTTTCTTTGGGATGTATATGTACCATGGGAAGCCAAATATCATGACATGGATAACTTCTAGTTTCTCACATGAGAATGCTTATTCGGGAGTCTTATTTCTTAATAATCTGTGAGGTGTATGGTTATGTACACACACAGTTGTCCTTGCTGCTTCTGCCCATAAGTGCATTAGAAGATCTTGGTCATTTAGCATTGCTTTTTCTACTTCCATTATCGTTATGTTATTCTGTTATGCAATATTGCCATTATGTTGAGGATTGTAGGGAGCATTGAACTCTCTCTTAATCCTGGATTCTCTGCAAAGAACCTTGAATTCTTCCGAGGTGAATTCTCCGCCATTATTTGACTGTAGGGTCTTGATCATCTTCTGAGTGTGATTTTCAACCAAGGCTTTGAATTCCTTGAACTTGCTAAATACCTCATCTTTACTTTTCCAGAAATAGATCCAAGTCTTATGGGAAAAGTCATCTATAAAATAAACATACCCAATTAGTGAGTTAGATGGCATGGGACCACATACATTTGAGTGGACTATCTCCAATATCCCTTTTGCTTTGCTTTCTCTGCTGGGAAATGCCTTCTTTACATTCTTTCCTTGTACACATTCCTTGCAAATGCTTTCATGTTTTTATGGATTTCTGGAAGTCTTGAAACTACTTTGCTTGCTATAGGTAGTGCTCTATAGTGAACATGTGCAAGTCTTCTATGCCATAGTTTGTTAAGAACCCGTGTCAACCCCCTCTTTATTTTGTTGGTATTTTTGTTGGATGCATATGCTTTGTAAGCCGTCCAATTAGTATGATGTATTATCCCACATTCATGGGGAGTAAGTAATAGTTGTTAAGTCGTCCAGTTAATAGGTTTCATTATCCCACATTCATGTGGAGTAATAGTTGTTTAGATTAGACTTAGTATATAAGTATGTGTTGAGGCTATTGAAAGCACCAAAGAGTTATTTTGTATTGAGCTTGCTCAAAGGAGGTTGCCCCCTCGAAGTGGCCCGCGATCATAAAATATCTTTTGTGATCCAATATTTTTGCATTCTCATTGTTTATTGCAGGAGGTTCCCCACATCTGGTATCATAGCACTTTCCTAGGCACAAGTGGGATTTTTTTTTTCTTTTAAAAAAGAGAGGGCAAAACTGGGCAATGACTTTCATATCACTTTCTGAAACTTTCTGCACAGTATCAGAAGAAACAGGTTGCATATCTAAATTCCTCTTTCAAAAGTATGCAGTTTCAAAAAAAATCATCTCATTTGGAGTCCTAAAAGTGGAGATATCGCGGATTTAAAATCAACAATTTTTCAGAATTTCGGTGATGGCCGTGGAAATTGCAGAGCGAAAATCTTTTGACCGGGTGCCTAGCTTTCTATTCCGATCTTGTGGGTGGAAGCAGAGTGGTTGTTCCAGTTCCAGAAACATACTATAATAGTGATTCTAAGCAATCTAGATTGAGTTATGCTCATTTTAAAAGTTTTCATCTCAAAACCCTAACTCTAATTACGGGTTTTTGAGCATTGGGTGGAATTTCTGCCACATTTTTTCTGGCACTGTGATTATTGCAGTAGTTCTTCTTCTTGCAGCAGTATTTTTCATTCGGATTAGGGAATACACCCTATCCGCTTAACTGTGGGAAGTACTTGGGCATAGCCCTAATACTCATTGTGAGGAGTACCATAGGAACCCCGAAGTAGCTGGCCATTGAGAGGACCTGCTAAGCGAAAAGGGAAAGGACCCCCAGCAGATTGACTAGATTCCCATCCGTGAGGAAAACCAAAGAGTTGTCGTTTTTGGCCAAGCGGTTAGCAGTTTTACCTGCGCCATGAAGTAAGGGGTACTGCCCCAATACTCAAGCCTGAGACAGCCTTGGTGGCCGAGTGACTACCTTTGAACCAATAGGAAGCCGATTTTCAACCATATCTTCCTTGATTTAGCTCCGTTTCCCTTGAAATTTCACTGTCACCCCTGTAATACCATTCTGCATATTCCTTCATTGAGGACCCTATTCCCAATTTCACTTCCTCAAGGCCGAAATTCGATATTTGTCAATTTTTAAAGTTTGTCATAACTTCTCTGATTCTCACCCAATCGCCTTCAAATTTTTCCACGGTGTTCGTTTTCCAACCCTGCTTCCTTGTCCCTCTCAGACAAATTTTCCAATTCCTTCATCCCACCTCTGAAATTCACATTTTCTGCTTCTTGTCCCTAAAAGAGTGTCCAAAACCCCGTAAAACCCCAACTACCCCCCCAAATTTTTCCCAAATAAAAAATATGATTTTCTAAAACCCTCTCCATTTTTGCTTTTCTACCCATTACCTTAAAAAAAAAAAACCACCTGCTTATGGTTGTTACCTGCGCTGGAGCAAATAAACAAATGGAAGAAGAACTTGCTGCCCTCAAGTCCAAACTTGAGGATCTAGATAAAAAATTTCTCGGCCTCAATCGTCATCATTCACACATGGACAACTGCCCCCAGCCTAAGTCTTCTGCAGACACTGGGTTCTCAGTGTTTAGCCACTACCGCGAGCCGAAGCTGGATTTTCCTCGCTTCAATGGTGATGATATGATTGGATGGATTTATAGGGCAGAACAATATTTCAGTCTGCATAACACTTTTGATTTCGATAAAGTCTCCCTTTCATCCTTTCATTTGGAACATGAAGCACTTCAATGGTTCCGTTGGTACATTAAGGCTCATGCCGAGCCAAACTGGACAGACTTTTCCCAACTCCTCTTGCAGTGATTTGGCCCTAGTGCTTTTGATGACTTCATAGGAGCACTCACCAAACTTCGCCAAACTGGCACTGTGCGGGAGTATCAAACAGAATTTGAGAAACTCACCAATCACACCGAGGGATTGCCTGATGCATTCTACCTTAGTTGTTTTATCAGTGGTTTGAAGGATGCAATACGCTCTGAGGTTAAAATGTTCTGCCCCCGCACAATGATGGAAGCCCTCGGGTTGGCTAAGCTAGCAGAGGACAAGATCCGGGCTCAACAACGCTCCAAGTCCACTCTTGTTCCATTCCGACCTATGGTTCCTCAAAGAACCCAAAATCTGCCAGCTCCTCGAACCACTCCTATCAAGCATTTGTCTGAAGCAGATATGCAGGAATGTCGGGAAAAAGGGCTTTGTTATAATTGTGAGGAGAAATTCACCCAGGGACATAGATGTGTTGAGCAAAAGCTCTATCTCTTGGATGTGGATTCTCCACCAGCACTCGAATTTTTTTATGATGCTTAGGATCCCACAGATGATGATGGTGACATTCAACAACTTCCTGCTCCAGAGGACCAACCAGAGATATCTCTCCATGCCTTAGCCAGAGTCACCACCCCACAAACTATGCGGGTCAGAGGGTTCTTCAAAAAACTCCCTCTTACAATACTCCTTGATTCTGGTAGCACTCACAACTTCATTGACCCGAGGATCGCCAAACAGGCTGATTGTTTCATCCATCCTTGCTCCAGATTTGAAGTCACGATTGCCAATGGTGGCACCTTACCTTGCAAAGGGAAGTGTCTTAATGTGCACATATCTATGGGGGATTATAACTTGTGCTCTGACATGTTTGCCTTGCCCTTAGGCGGACGTGATGTGGTTTTGGGCGCTCAATGGTTACGCACACTTGGACCCATTTTATGGGATTTTGCTGAACTTTGGATGCAGTTTTCAATCAATGGTACCAAACACACATTGCGGGGCTTACAACCAGGGTCTCTCAGCCTCATCAGTTCGCATCGCATGGAAAATCTTCTTAAGAAAAGTTCACATGGTGTCATCGCTCAGCTCCATTTCATTCAGATGCAACCTTCAACAGTCTCAACTACTCCCTTGGATCTTTCATTCCAATGCACCTTTTAGATGCCTTATTTCTCCAAGCTCTTCACTCTTGAGCGTGATGCTTACGACAATGGACTTGGGGTTGTCCTCTTTCAAGATGAACATCCCATTGCCTTCACCGACAAACGCACTTCTGGAAATAATTTATCCACCTCTACATATGAGAAGGAAATTATGACTATTTTGCACACAGTACAGAAGTGGTCACCATCCCTCTTAGAGAATCCTTTCGGCATCAAGACTGATCACCAGAGTTTGAAATATTTCCTGGAACAATGGGTCTCATCCCCAACACAACAACAATGGGTTCTCAAACTCCAGGATTATGACTATAAGAAGGCTCAGGACAATCTTGAGGTGGATGCTCTTTTCCACACATTTGATGCCCATGTTTCTCTTTCAGTTATTTCTATGCCTCTTACAACTTGGTTACACTCTCTTCAGCAAGGCTATGTCAATGAATCCTCATTATCTAAAGTCATCCAATAGTTTGCCAGTAACCCTTTTGTGGTACTGTATTCCTCTTGGGATGGATTTCCTCTAAGATACAAGGGTCGTCTGGTGCTTCCCCAGAGCACAGACCTTAAACATGCGGTCTTTTATGAACTTCATGCTTTTCCCTCGGCAGCACACTTTGGGTTCATCAAAACATATGACCTGGAGCACTGTAACTTCATTTGGAAGGGGGTGCAACACGAAATTCAACATATGGTTGCCAAATGTGTTCCTTGTCAGCACCACAAGGGTGAAACTACACTCCATCCATATATCACCTCTTCAATTGCACAAATTTTCATGGCCCAGATATTCCTTCTTCATGGAATCCCTTCTTCCATTGTCTCAGACCGCAACACAACTTTCACAAGTCGTTTTCGCCTCCCTGACACCAAACTGCATATGAGTTCAGTTTATCACCCACCAATAGAGGGTCCGACTACAGTCGTCAACAAATATTGGGAAACTTATCTTCGTTGTTTCATCTCTGAAGAACAACATCAATGGGAACAATGGCTCCCTCTCACTGAATGGTGGTACAATAATTCCTACCATACTGCATCTAAAATGACTCCATATGAAGCAGTCTATGGTCACACACCTCCAGTACTCCTCCCATCCACCCCCAACAATTTACCAGTTCAGGCAATTGACATGGTTCTTCGAAACCGACATCAGATTCTTTACCTCCTGCAGGACAATCTTCACTTGACAAGAGCCCGCATGAAACAACAGGCTGATCAACACTGTTCTGAGCACACTTTTCAAGTTGGTGATATGGTTTTTCTTCGTCTGCAGCATTACAAGCAATCCTCTGTAAAAGACAAAGGGCATCAAACACTCGCTCCAAAGATCTCTGGCCCATATCTAGTTCTTCAAAAGATTGGGTATGTTGCTTATAAATTGGCACTTCCTCCTTCTCGCATTCAGCAAGTGATCGGCGCCAACATCAGCGCACAAATTGTTTTACCAGAATGGGTTACTGAAGGATCCATCATTTCGAAGTCGAAGGCCATCCTCAATAAGCGCACTTGTCAGCTTGTTTCTCAGTCCATCACAAAGGTCTTCAATTCAGTGGCCTAGCATGCAACCAGAGGATGCTACATGGGAACCCCTCCTTCAGATTCAACATCTGTTTCCACATCTAAAGCTTTGAGGACAAAGCTTTTTCTAAGAGGGAGGGGATGTCAAGAACCCGTGTCAACCCCCCTCTTTATTTTGTTGGTATATTTTGTCGGACACATATGCTTTGTAAGCCGTCCAATTAGTATGATTTATTATCCCACATTCATGGGGAGTAAGTAATAGTTGTTAAGTCGTCCAGTTAATAGGTTTCATTATCCCACATTCATGTGGAGTAATAGTTGTTTAGATTAGACTTAGTATATAAGTATGTGTTTAGGCTATTGAAAGCACCGAAGAGTTATTTTGTATTGAGCTTGCTCAAAGGAGGTTGCCCCCTCGAAGTGGCCCGCGATCAATAAAATATCTTTTGTGCTCCAATATTGTTGCATTCTCATTGTTTATTGCAGGAGGTTCTCCACATAGTTCACTTGGTTCCATGGAGTCATGAACTGACTTTTGTTCAGGTTGTTCCTTCAACTTGTACAAGCCTCCCTCTTGCTCTCCAATTATTGTTGCATCATCTATTGTCTTTTGTTTTGGCCTCATTAGGACTTGTCCATCAACCAAAGGAAACCCTTATTTGTAAGGTAAAACCTTACATGTTGGAATATGAGTTTAATATATATATTTTGATAAATAAATTGATGATTTATAGAGATAGTGAGCCATGTTAAATATGGTTGATAGGGTAATAGTCACGTCTATTAATAAATATACATGCCCTATAACAAGTAATAATTAATAATTAATTAACCTATTAGTGACCTAAATAATAACTAATATTCATTAACAATTGTAATAACCAATTAGGTTTATTACAAGTCACTTGGCCTTGAAAAAATTCGTCCATGAATCTACAGTAAGCGTGCTTCAACTAGAAGTCTTGTTGCGAATAATGGTTCCGCGGTTTAGAAGTTCTTGAAATAATTGGCTGCAATTCCTTTCAAACCTTTTCATGCATATGATTTTGTACATAAACACATTACAACTATATGGAGTATTCCTCTGAGCTTTTAATCTAATGGTGCTCTTTTGATCTTCTAATTTGACGTAGATTTCTACATGCTTTGATATGATTTTCTTATTTGTAGCGACAACTACTAATAATGGAATTACTTCCATGTCGAACGAGCTTGTCTTTAGTTGTTCCTGGGGAACCTTTTGATGTTGAGATTCTAGAACATCTTGAGTTACGACTGTTATCCCTAAAGTTGAACCTAGACTACAGGGGTTCAAGCTTAAGGAAATATTTTTCTAAAATGTACAAATCAATGAAATCAAACTGAAAAACAAGCTGGTATGAAATCAAAGCTATTGGAAAAAATCACACAATTATGAATGAACTAAGCTGGTATAACATGAAAGGTATAAGAAAATCAAACAATTATCAAAGAACTTAGGCTGGTGTGAAATCAGAGCTATAATAAAATCATGAAATCATACAGGAACTGTATAACATAAAACCAAACACAAGGTCCAATATCTCAGCAACTATGATCATAAAGTCATGAAATGAAACTGTCTCTATTTTCTAAAAGTATAAAGGATAATTGCATTTCAAAATAAGAATCAATGTAATGGAATTCAATGGACCATATACATGATAAATTATAAAAAACACAACTCATAACATACACAGACAAATCATAATCATGCTCATTCAAGATAGAACCTGCATTGAAGCTGTAGAGTATCTTATGTTATACAGCCAGTGATCAAAACTGGGCTTTCATAACTCCAAAATTGCCAACCAAATCCCCCTTGTCTCATCTAGAGACTCTCCTTAAATACAAAACATCTGTTTGTTTCTAAGATAGATATAAGATCCTATTTCTATGGATCAAGCTCTTTCAAAAATAGAAAGGCCAATCCCTTTTAAATAGCTTTTTAATACTAGTGTAAACTAAAAGAGACATCTGTCAACAAACAGAATTTTTTTCACAAGCAAACTATAACTCTAAAAACTTAAATGGAGCCTCGAACTCTGATTGGAAACCATATAGATGAATAAAACCAGCAGAATCCAGCCAGGTTCTTGATCATGTTTAGTTCTAAAAGTGATGATAATGATGTCTTTAAAACATTTGTCACTACCTTTTCCTTAATACGATGGCCTCACATACAACCGACTTACCATGGCCTTCTATCCAGTTGACAGCAGTAGCCTTCTTGTCAGCACAAAAGTTTCCTGAAATGCTGATGACATCCATGTCAGGGAATATATCTTGTAGGTGATCCAAGACATTTTGCACACCCTTGGAGACCATGTTCATTCCCATGGCATCTCCTGTTGAACAGTTAAAGCGCATGTAGATATTTCGACCAGCAAGGGCACATTTAACACCCTGCAACTTTGCAAGAGAACTGACAATGCATCGAAATTGCTGGGCTCTTCTACATAAAACTTAAGCTCCGCTGCCCGTTTAATGCTCTTAAATCACACAACTGGAGCCCTAGTCATTCCATATTTCAAAAGAATGCTTGTAGCCCCACCTGACTGATAAATTGCTTTACATCCTCTGTTAGTACTGGCGACAAGACAACCCTCTGTTGTGGCCATGGGGACAATGTAGTCTAGTCCATCAAGCAGTAGAGGTCCAACCACTCCCATAGGAATCTGTTCATAACCAATAGGCAACTCACAGCATTGCCCCATAATGGACTTGTAATCAAAACCCTCCAGAGAGTTCCCCATCATAATTTCCACCGCTCTGCACCTCACAGAAACCGCCTTTTTACAGTCCCCCAGCCTTGACTCCAACAAATGAGATGCTACGCTTCCATTTACAATAGCCAATGCAATATCTTCATCTCCGTTGGTATCGATCACCTTTTCACGGAGCTCAATCTGAGAACTTCGTTGTGAGACAAGAGAAGGGGATTTCCTGTTGTCATTTCCTTCGATGTCAAGATCTGAACTCTTGGCAATGATGTTCTGCATGAAGGCCATCCCAAAGAATCCCAGCAAGTAACTGCAAGAAGCTAGAAAGGACAGAAAGGCCAAGATCTCCACGAGGCTCAACATGTAGAGTGGGACTGAGTTTCGAACCTTCTTTGCCATTTCTTTGATCTCCTTCTCTGCTCTCTTGATAGCAGTCGAATAAGGACCCAAGCCATAAGTCTTGAGCAGAGCAATGTTGTCCTCGTCGAGAAGCCTGGGGTTCTTCTCCATCAAGTCTTCTTCTGGATCAGGCGCCATGTCTGCGATCCTCTTTCAACGGTTTGCCAACAGGTAGAATCATAAACTCCCGCATTGCCAGTTTATAAAAAAAACACAATGCAAGCCTTCTTTGACTGGGCCATCTGAAAAATCTCCCGAATCATTCGAGCACCCTCACCAACATACTTTTGAACAAGCTCACTTCCAATAACTTGAATAAAGCATGCATCAGTACGATTGGCCACCGTTCTCGCTAACAATGTTTTCCCCGTGCCAGGAGGTCCGTAGCAAAGAACACCTTTAGGAGGATCTATTCCTAGCTTAACAAATTTCTCTAGATGAAGCATTTGGAAGCTCCACAACCTCTCGCATCTTTTCAATTTGTTCTTTGCAACCTCCAATATTATTGTAAGTAACATCTGGCTTTTCTTCAACGGTCAACATTGTCACACTGGGATCAATCTTAGGAGGCAAAGGGATCTGAATCTGATACTTATTGCGATCAACCCCTACACGCATGCCTTCTTCAATATCAGTTGGGGAGACTTTATCACCCAGTCCAACCACGAACTTGGCAATTTGTTTAACATTTATAACATACTTGGCATCATCCGTGTTCTCATTGAAATTAGAATCTTCATTTATGGTTTGAGTTTGTGACTGCTTTGGCGGGCCATTCCAAACAGGGATCTCAGCCTGGAATTCTAGTCCTATTAAAACTCTTTTCAATGGAAAGTGCTTGATACAGCTAAATCCACGACCTGCTGGGACATTGAGAATACTAGGAATTTTTTTGAGAATGTTGTTGCATGTGCCGATCCATTGGGATTGAAATAGCCATGCCGCACTGTGTATGAACACCAAGCAAAGATGAAGCTACACAAGAAGAGGGGCAATGTGCCTGATGATGGAAATCATATACTAGCACAAGCATTTAATTAGTAATTTGTACTTCAAACCCTTGGCTCTTGGCCTCTGCAGGCTCCAGGCACAAAATCCCTTTCTACAATATATGATTCAACTCGTGTTGCCGCAAGGACCACAATAACGTCCACTCCATCAAGACATGTAAATGTCTGGTAGAAATGATGTGCCAGAATGAGCAACTCGACCTTACAGGCATGAGTCATGGCATGACTAGCTATGACCAGTCGCATCAATGCATGCCCAAGTTCTGGTTCAGAAGGACACAACTCTGCCCACTTCAAGAAATCAGAGGCTCTCCATAAAAGAGGAACAGGTCCTTTCTCTCTTTGTGACGATTCCATGTATCCACCATGGTGTGCTGCCAGAAGGCCCTTCAAACTGAGTGGTCACTTTGACATTTGAATGCTGCTAGAAATTGAAATTTCCTGGAGTAGATCTGATGATAACAACGACCACTAGTAGAATGTTCATCTCTTCATTTGTCGCAGCATCTTCTAGGTTTCGTTCTGTCACGTTATCATCATTAAGGTGAACTTTGACGTTTTTATTTTCATCATTGCATTCTTATATAAATTCAATTTTTTCATAACTGTTGTTAACAATGACTTCATCTTTAACCATATTTTGTGTTTTATTACAAT
The DNA here is from genome assembly GCA_001517045.1 of Pseudotsuga menziesii. Lineage (NCBI taxonomy): Eukaryota > Viridiplantae > Streptophyta > Pinopsida > Pinales > Pinaceae > Pseudotsuga > Pseudotsuga menziesii. The sequence goes on from LPNX010868052.1 coordinate 51,785, forward strand.
CTACGGCATCGTCATTTTCTTTACAATTGATATTGACATTGTGATTGTCAATATCATTTTGATCTTTCATATCCTTGTCTTCTACCTCTTCAGTTTCATTGTCCTTGTTATGATCTTCCTTAAGAAGTCATTGTTCTGGAGTTTCACTAGACAATTTTATATATTTTTTCGTTGGCATATTAATGTGCCTTACTTCCCTTCCTTGTAAGAAGCCGCAACGAAATTTCGGTAGACGTACATATTTTTGAATGAGTATCGTATTTGGAGGTTTGTAGTTGGGGTGTATTTTGTTATCCCTCTTGGAGTCTGGTGACCTGAATCTCTTGTGAGGGGGTGTCTTTTGTTATCCACTTCCTTTTATGGGGTAGTGATAATCATCCCCAAGTTTCACCTTGTGAGGTGACTCATGCTCCTATAGATTAATGAATGTTTCTTTGTATCTCGTCATGTGCTTGGATGCTCCACTCTCTACAATCCAAACATTGCTCCCATGTGTGACAGTGCCCGTGAGTGCTGAGATTAGGACTTATTCTTTATCACTTGAAGAATCAACTCTTTCTTCTCTAGTTCTTTTCATCGCTGGTTCATCATATTCAGTTGTGTGAGCATGATGTCTTTTCTTGTTAGTCTTCTTGTTGGAGGAGCCTTTTTTCCTGGGAAAATCTCTGGAGTAGTGTCCCTTTTCATCACGTGTAACATATAATACTGGATAGATCTCTTCTGGGTCTTCTTTGTCTTTTGTGATGATGGTCCTCCCTCTTGTTATGATTTCTTCTAGTGTGAACTGTGAAAGCTTGATCATCATTTGCTCCCATCTTCTCATCTCTTGTTATTAGTCCATCTTCTTCTTGAGTGCATTCTTCCCATAGTCTGTTGAAGGCAATCAACTTCTTTCTGGCACATATTCCTTGAATGAATGAGTCCCATGATCTTGGGAGACCATTTAGGGTGGTCATATAATGATCTCTCCTTCTTCTAGCTTTTCTTCAACTGCTTCAAGTTGTTCCTTGATTTGAGTGACCCTTGTGAAGTAGGATTGTACAGTATCTGAGTTTTGGATCTTCACATTCTTGAGCTTGTTCCTTAATGTCATCTTTCGGTTGATGTTCTTTCCTTTAAGTAATGTTGTCAAAGCATCGAACATATCCTTGGGTGTCTTCAAAGATGACAATGAGGAATGAGATGATATTTAATAGAATCTACAATAATTCTCTTGGACTTGACCAAGTTCTTATTGTGGATATCCTTTTCTTAATCTCCCTCTAGTGTTGGAACTTCCTCACTGATATATTTGTTTAAATCATTTTCTTCAAGGATAAGAGAGATCCTATACTTCCATGCTCAAAAGTTGTCAGCACCCTCAAGCTTATCATCAAGCTTCATGTAGTGAGCCATTTTGAAATGAGAACCTCAAATGGTAATAGCAGAGATTTTAGGTCTTACCAATTTGAGATGCCCAACCTAGTTCTAGAGTTGGTTGGCCTAGGGTTCCATAGGGAAACCCTAATTTTCCAAAGTAGGAATTTCAAACTTATGATTGGACAAGAATATGCACTTCTTCAAGGCGAGTTTTCCAATGTACTCCCTTTTCCAAATTGATGGAGGAAAACACCAAAATCTTGATGCCCTAGTTTTCTCTCGGCATTAGTGTCTGAGTCAAAAATGGAAATTCTTCAAACTTGATTCTGCTTCCTCCAAAAGATGTGCCCTCTTAGGGAGAGTTAGCCTGGCCCTCCTTTTCTGATTGTTTGTGGAGAGAATACCTTGAACTAGGAAGCCCTAGTTTCCCATTGCTACACAATGCATTTTTTCAAAGTTGCTTTGATACCATGTTAGAGTTTGCACTTTAATTCAATTATGTTAGATCTTTAAATGAAAGAATAACAAGCACAACAAAATACAATAGACACAAGAATTTTCCTCAAGGAAACCATAAAGGAGAAAACCACACAAACTTCTTCAGAAATAGATTCGTCACTAATGCAATATCACAAAATGGAAAACCCAAGAATAAGAAGTCTTTTGTAACTCTCTCTCTTTCTCCTCTAATGAACTTGTCCTCTCTCTCTTACTCATGCGAACTTGAGTGAGTGAGTGAGTGTGTGTATAAATGAGGGAGGTGCCTCCCTATTTATACACATCAAGTGACTGATGCAAAACCTAACTGGGATGACCTCCTGACCTAGCAGGGTCGACTTGTCTCTTGGGAGACTCAAAAATACATTTTACATTATTTCTTTTGGGGTGCTATTGCCCCGACCTACAACGAGGGTTTTACCTCAATGACCTTACATGACCAAACATAATAATGACATCCCCGAATGAAGGAAAAATATCTTCGATGGCAGTACAATAAAAACACAATAATAATATACAATAGGATATCTTCCGAAGTTACATTTACAACAACAGATCTATGATGCAATAGATGGAAAATCATGCCTTTCAAGATTTTGCAAGTATCAATGAAAGTAAATGGCACCTTTACTATATTGTTTGTCTTTGAACAAAGTATAGACTTGAATGATGTTGAAAAAAATATCTTGATAATTGGTTTCTGCATATTGCATAGGCATTAGATTCTATTTCCTAACACTTGTTCATTTACCAAACCAAAAGACTTTCTGCATTTGCAATTAGTGCTTTAATATCATTATATTGTTTAATATTTTGATATTGGTGCTTCAATGTCATAAAATTGTTTTCAACTTGCTTCATTTTGGATTTATTGAAAGACGATGGTTGTTGTTGCATTAAGGCTAACGTTGTTCAATTGCAATTTTGCAACTTGCAAATGTTGTCCTAACAATTGTTCATTTCCCAAACCAAAAAACTTTCTGCATTTGCAATTAGTGGTTTAATATCATTATACTGTTTAAGATTTTCGTATTAGTGCTTCAATGACATAATACTATTTTGGATTTGCTTCATTTTGGGTTTATTCAAAGATGATGGTTGTTGTTGCATTAAGGCTAAGGTTGTTCTATTGCAATTTTCCAGGATGCAAATGTTCTGCTAACAATTGTTCACTTCCCAAACCAAAAAGCTTTCTGCTTGTGCAATTAGTGCTTTAATATCATAATATTGTTTAAGACTTTGATCTTAGTGCTTCAATGTCATGATACTCTTTTCGATTTTCTTCGTTTTGGGTTTATTGAAAGATTATGGCTGTTTTCGCATTAACGTTAGGTTTGTTCTATTGCAAGTTTGTTCATTCAGTTTTCCATGTCCTTTGCTAATAGCTTTCCCCATGGCTTCATGTCTCAAGGAGTCGGATTTTGCAGCGATTGATGACTGCAAATAGTTCAACACAAACACTGTTCCTTCAATGTCAAATGCTTAAAGTTAAATAGATATTTTGCTTTGAAGCTTCAACACATATACAAATATCTTGTTTTTTTGGTGAACATGCCAACTTGGCAAAAAAAAACCATTTTTAGCCAATGGATACACATGCTATGTATTGTACAATTATTACTCTAATACATGGTTTCTAAATTCTTGTATTCTCTTCTTTTCATTTACAAATACATGTATGGAAGATTGATCTCAGTGTAATCTTAGTATTTGCATTGGCACATTCAACATACTGGTTACAATGCTAATGTTATCTTTTTCATTTAGCTAATTGCAAAAACATCTATCACATTTTAAGGGAGGTACAATGATACCGTGTGACTTTTGTTTATTTAATAGTTTTTATTACAATCTTAATAGTTAAGAATGAGTGTTTCTTCTTTGAAGATCACATATGAGGGTCCTGGAGGCCCATACTAACTGCTAAAGTTTACAAAAATTATCCTACACAAATCAATACATTAACCCATGAACAACCTAAAATGAATGAAAAATTAAATTAACTATGCTGACTGTGATAAATTAGGTCACTGATTAGGTGGTTATTGCTTTAGCTTCTTTGCTGGAACTTCTATTGTACTTCATATGGCTCTTCACCAGTTGGCCTGCCGCCAAAGCAGACATAAGGGACAGCTCTCCAGCCAAAACTGCTCCTGCCACAATTCTCGCCAACTTCTGAGCATTTGCGCCAGGGAACTGAGCATTGGCTCCTTTCACTCCCAACATATTCAAGCAAGCAGCTTGTGAAGCTAACTGTGTTCCACCTCCCACTGTTCCCACCTGCAACCAAGCAAAGCAATTGCCAATTAACGTCACATTCTAGCTCTTGACAACTCAAATCAGAACCCAAATTGAATAGATCTCCATTAATACTTTTCTTCACCTTCACTACGTGACCCAAAACATTAATGAGTGCAACTTTTCTTACCTCAATACAAGGCATTGTGACTGAGACATGCAGATCCTTGCCACCATTGGATGCCGACGCCTCCATCATTGTAATGCAATGAGAGCTCTCAATGTTCTGGGCAGGATCTTGGCCTGTTGCAATAAATACAGCAGAGACAATATTGGATGCATGGGCATTGAAACCCCCCATGGCACCAGCCAGTGCAGATCCAGTTAAGTTCTTGAGCATGTTCAATTCTAACAAAGCCGGAACTGTGGTCTTCAAGACCTTGCTCACAACTGCCTCGGTGATGACAGCCTCACACACTACTGATTTCCCACGCCCTTCAATCCAGTTCACAGCTGTGGGTTTCTTGTCTGCACAGAAATTACCTGATGACCGGCCAAAAAAATTGCATTAAACAAAAAGTTCAAAACAACGACGACAAAAAGACAAACAAAGAATGCGCAGTGAAACATGAGTGCACAGACATAGGGAAAGATGGATGACCCAAAACCCAAAAATCTATCAGAAGCACAAAGACTTGCATTTCATAGACAGACTCACCAGAAACACTGATAACATCCATATCAGGAAACTCCTTCTGAAGGAAATCTAAAACATTCTGCACGCCCTTGGATACCATATTCATCCCCATGGCATCTCCAGTGGAGCAACAAAATCTCATGTACAGATTCCTCCCTGCAATTGCACACTTGATTCCTTGCAACTTGGCAAATCTACTTGTGCTGTTATTGGATACACATCAGATCAGATCAGCGAGAAAGAGTCAATTTACATTACTCACAAAATGGTTGCTTGCTTGTATACAATGATCAATTGGTTTTTTTAATTGATTAATAGATAAGCAATAATAAGGGATTTTGAGCTTACTAGTAGATGACCTGGGCTTAGAATAGATTGTGAATGAGTGTATTGTTAAAGTATTTTTTGATTTTGAGCTTACTAGTAGATGATCTGGGCTTAGAATAGATTGTGAATGAGTGTATTGTTAAAGTATTTTTTGAGCGTCTAAGATCATTGGTTCTAAATTCTATGGGTGTAAAGGATTTTGATTTACTGAGCTTAAATGGTAGATGAGTTGGGCTTAGAATAGATAAAATATATGATGAATGAGTTGAGCTTAAAATAAATGGTGAATAAGTGTAGTGTTAAAGCACTCTTGAGTGCCTAAAGATACATGCTGGCGAAAAAAAAAGCAAAAATTTTTAATTACCATACCTGTTGAAGATGAGAGACAAGCTTTCGGAATTATCGGGATGTTCCAAGTAAAACTTGAGCTGTGCAGCTCTCTTGGCAGTGGGGAATCGAACGACAGGAGCCCTGGTCATGCCATCTTTGAGAAGAACGCTTGTAGCACCCCCAGACATATGAATGGCCCTACAACCTCTGTTAGTGCTGGCCACCAAGCAGCCCTCAGTGGTGGCCATGGGAACCATGTTCTCAGAGCCATCAAGGAGAAGAGGCCCTGCAACACCCACAGGAATCTGCACATACCCAACAGGCAATTCACAGCATTGACCTAGAATGGATCCATAATCGAATCCGTCCAAGGGCAACCCATCCAGACATCTTCCAGTCATCATCTCCAATGCCCTTCTTCTCACCCAAGCAGCTCTCCTGCAGTCTCCCCCAAGAGCCGATTCCAAAGAATAAGAAGCCACTTTGCCACCGCTCACAGCTGCTGCAATATCTTCATCCTCATTATCGCCCAGCAATATTGATGCTAATATCGTTCCCTCCCCCTTCAGCTGGAGTTGCAGATGAGGAGAAAGCTGAGGCTTAACAACAGCAACGCCCAATTCTTCATCAGGAATTGGCTGCACACAGGCAGGAGGGCTCAAGAACCCCTCCTCTTCATCCTTCCTGACCTGATGAAAGTCATGATCCCAAGAAGCTGACCCCTCACAGCCTTTGGTCTTGGAAGTGGTGATAAAATTCTGGACATAATCGATGCCAAAGAATCCGATCAAGTATATGAAGGAGGCAAGCTGAGCGACAATGGCTAGCATCTCCCCAAAGCTTATAACATGGAGAAGAGGCATTGAATTTGTCATCTTCTTCCTCCATATCCCCATCACAAAATAGGAGGCGGTGAAAAACAAGACAAAAAACACCTTGTTCGTCATTCCCACAGGCAGTGGCAAAGCATCCGAAGGCTTTAATGGATTTGAATTGCTATAATTGTTACCATTCATCGACTTGTTTGCAGGCCCAACTCCAACAAGTTTAGCAGTAGCGCAAGTAGATGCATCAATGCAACAATCCATTTCATCTTCGCCATTGTTTCTCTTTTCTGCGCCCATCTTTGCTAATTTCGTCAAAACCATGGCAACCTTGCAGGGATCGGAGTGAGAATTGAATTAGGAAAGGGAGCGGCAAGAGCTTAATTTGTTTGAACAAACTAAGCCGGGCAATACATGCGATTCTCCCCCAACTCTTCTCTACAATCATACACTTATAATCGCATAATATCTTCTTGAAAATTTTATTGGATTGCAATTTGCCTTCTATAGTAACTGCAACTGCACGTGCCATTATGCCGCCGCCATGCACATGGCCTCCATAGATAAGTTGACTGCGTGAATAAAGCAAAGGATATGGAGCGCGACACATGACTGGTTCGTAGGAAATCAATACGGAACAGCTGTTATTTTCTGTATCTGTATCCACCAACAATCCCAGGCAAACAATTATGGGTGTTAAAGTCTGGTCAAGCATGATATTTGGCTCATGGATATCTACAATTGTAGGTGTAAGTCCGGTCAAGCATGACATTTGGGTCATAGATCTCTTGTGGCCCTGTTCGGCCGGCCGTTTTGGAATAGGAGAGACTCGAACAATTGACTCTTAGTCGCCTGTGGCTGCAGCAGGCATGCCAATTTTTAATTGAAGTGAAGTGTGGTCTTACTAGGGATGTAATTTGATTGGTAGATTATTTGTTATTAGGCGATTTGCTCGATTACGCTTAATCATTGTAAATGTTTTGTTTTGTTTTTTAAAATGGAGAGAGTGTTTGACTGGGTATGGAGGTTCCGAGGAGGGGATGAGGTCACTTCACCAAACCTTGGGTTTTAGTTTGTTGGTGGGTCTTTTTCTTTGTTAACAGGTGTTGGTTCATGTCACAATTGGGATCACAATACTAGAGTGAGGTCTGATTAGACAGGGGCTCGTATGTTGGATGGTTCAACGTCTACCATGATGGTTGGGGACTTGTTGAGGTCTGAACTTTCCTTTAATATGCTCACTTTGATGAGATCGAAAGGTGATCATCTCGTCAACACTTCGGATGTACCAGTAGCATCTTCTACGAGAGCCTTATGTAAGGATTTGGAGGGTAGGGTTTTTCACGGTTGTGGAGTGGAAGGAGAGGGATTCATTAGTTCAAAAGTTGACCTTTCACATTTGGAAGGTGGTGTGTTGGCAAACTGTGGTGTGTCTAGTGGAAAAAAGCGTTGCATGATGTTGAAGAGTCAAGGTGTCGGTGTGGCTTTGGTGGTTGGAGAGAACATTGGCATGGATCAAATTCTTGACCTTTTGGGCATAACACTCATAACACTTGTCCATAAATTTTTAGACAATAGTGTGGGTATGGATTTGTTGGTATCTTGGATGGATGAGCATTAGAGTCTTGGTCTTGGATATGCCTTAGTAACTCATTTGTTGGCTTAGATTTGTTTTCCACACAGAAGTGGATGCGTCCCCTATTCTTAAGGGGTGTTGGTTTATGGAAAGGTCTTATCTTTCCATAAAAACTTGGCATCCCCTATGTGATGCCAAAGAAGAATAGGCGGCAAGGACGCTAGTTTAGGTGAAGCTGCTCGGACTCCCAATGGAATTTTGGACCACTCAAGCTATGAAGGGCATAGGTGGTCAAATAGGGTGGACTCTTATGGTGGATGACACATATGTCACTGTTGGCTCTCGCTTAGTTGCAAAGATTTTGGTTGAGGTGAATATCATCAAGGGCTTCTTTGAGTCCAATGACTCGGTATCAAATGATAGAAAGTACTTCTAGGTTCTCAATTACCTCAATATCCCCTTTAGTTTCTCTTGATGTCATCATTACAGACACATTCGCAAGGATTGCTCAAAACCATTTGTTAAGAAAATTTGGCGAAAAAAAGTTGTGGAGAATCTGTTTGGAGTTGATGTTAAGGGGGCTACATAAAACCCACAAGGGGGAGGGTGTAGATTCTTCATTGTCCCACTTCCCTGGGAGGTCTAGCACTTATGGGAATATTTTGGTGGAAGATACTCATGTAGAGAAGGGCATTCTGATTTGTGATTTGTCTATCCCTTTGATTGTCAGTTTAAGGTATCTTTATTCTCTTGTTGTTGGTGCAATCGTGGATGCTCAACCAATTTCAGTGTGGTCATCTTCCTCCCAATACATAACAACTCCAATTTCTTCGGATTTGGAACTTAAGGACCCCTTAAGTAAGAAAATTCAATCTCCCTAATCTTTGAATAGTGATAGAAAGGGATAAAGGATATAATATCCGATCCTTCACAAATTAAGAGAAGAGTTAGAGGAAGACACTCGAAAGGGATACCCCAATCCTCTATTATCTAAAGTTTTGGTGACTCTTCAGTGCATTTGTCAAATGATTTTGATTTAGTCAAACCAGGTAAATGATCAACTTATGAGGGTCATGGTTTAACACACTCATATGCTCACCAAAGAGAGGGGGCATTATCTCCCTAGTTCAAAAAAAGGTCTCCCTTTAGATGAGGGAGCTATGGGGGACTAGGTCTTGATTTATTAAAAGAGGTGTCCACTATTTTTGTTGGTCATAAGTTTTCCATTAGAATGGCCTAAACACAAGCTATGAAGGAAGTGAATAAGGGAAAACAAAAACTCATCACAAGGGTCATAGACATACCCCTTTGAAGGTCTTTCCATGAAATTTATTTCCCTAAACATTAGGGGATTGAGGGGATAGGGTAAAAAATTGTCCTTGGAAAGACTTATCAACACTGATAAGGTGAATATTGTTATGATTCAGGAGACCATGGTTAAGGGTACTACTTTGGTTCAATACCTTAAGAAATGTTTAGGGGTTGGACTTCCTAGCAGTTTATTTGAATGGAATTTTTGGGGGATGTCCAATTGGTTGGAATACAAATGTTTCACCGATAAATTCTTTATCTCTTTCATTAGATTTATGCACAAAGTTTTATAGTAAGAGCTTTGAGATATCCTTATCTTTGTTGAATTTTTTATATGGTCTTTATGTGGGGTGGTAGGACTATTAGGAGGTCATATTCATGGTTCATTGTCTGAAAGTTAGTAATCTGGTAATCAGAGGAGACTTGAACTTAGTGTTGAGTCGAAGGGAGTTTTGGGGTATAAATTATAGGTTGTATTACTTGGATGATTACTTTAGGATCCATTTCAAAGGTGTTGGTCGGGTGGATTTAGAGCCTATTAAAGTGGGTCCCACCTAGGTTAACAATAGAGAAAGTGCTAATATAGTTGCTAACAGGGTTGGCAAATTTCTCGTTCATGAAGATCAACTTGAAAGCATTGCTATGTATAAATATTGGATAGGTCCCACTAAATTCTCATACCATTTTCCAATATTGTTTAGACTTTCTAGGTCTAAATCCAAGACCTCCCTTCAAGTTTAACCCTGCTTGGTTAGTCGAGGAAGAATTTCAATTACTGGTAAGGGAATTCTGGCAAAAGTTTAATCCATCTCTCAAGACATCAACTTGTGAGCAATTCACTATCTCATTAAATTCAGTGAAGGAGAAGGTAGCTATTCGGGCAAGGGGAAGCCAATGATTTATCTAAATGTTGAGATATTTGAGGTGGAAAGAAGTATTGAGGATCATTTAATAGTTCATGATCAAAGTTTATACATTGAGGAGGTTTTAGTAGACCTCAAATTTCTAGAATATAGGAGGGTCTAAATTTTTATTAGATAAAGAATTAGATTGGTGTATTAAGAGCATGGCCTTGTAGTTAGATGTAGGTGATTAAACATCATTTTTTCACAATTTCACCAATCATAAAAGGAAGGTGAACAATATTTGGGAAACACCTTCCTTGGATTGAACAAAGGTCAGGAAATTGAAGGACTTGGTAGAGCAAGGAGTGCTACATTTAAATAGGGTATTCGAGGATTTAATAATGGGAAACATCGTTGAGATCCTCAAAGTCTTGTCTTTTTTCCCCATGTTGGTAAAAGAGGTAATTTCCAAAGATCAATTTTATCATGTCTTAACTACTTTCAAGAAGGATATGATTCCAAGGCCCAATGGGTGGTTGATGGAAATATATTTGGACTTCTTTCATATTATTGGTGATGAGCTTTTGAGAGTTTTGGAGAAGGTAAGGTTAACTGGAAAGGTTTCTTTAAACATTAATGCAACCTTCATTGCTTCGATATTGAAAAATTACTTCCTCGATTCTTTTGATGATTTTATGCCAATCTCCCTTTGCAATTGTCTTTATAAGATTATTTCAAAGGTATTAGTAGTAAGGAACAAACCACTTTTATCTAATTTTATCTTAGTGGAATAGTTTGGATTTCTAGAGGGTCGATAGATTCACGAGATGATTGGTACTTCTCAGGAAGTTATCCACTCGATTAAAATCACCCACTCTCCCACTATCGTAAGCTTCATTTATCAAACACATATGATCATGTTCCAAGGCTCTATCTTAGGTTGTTGCTCATTCATATTGGTTCCTCTTTACCTATTATCAAGTGGATTATGGCTTGTGTCTCCATTGCTTCATTTGTAGTTCTCATAAATGGGCCAACATATGAAGTTTTCAAGCCAACAAGGGGATTAAGACAAGGATTCCCACTTTCTCCTTGTATCTAATTACTTGTCACTGAAGGTTTCAACAAGGCATTTTCAGATGCCAAAAGGAATAGATCAAGTAAAGGTGTTAAGGTAGGTAAGGTGTTAAGGTAGGTAGAATAGAGCTCCTAACTCATTTACCATTCATCGATGATGTGCAATGGTTTTGCTTTGGTTTAGATCTATAATTAAAGGCTTATATATATATATATATATATATATATATATATATATNAGCTATAGGTATGGAAATCAATGAATCTAAATATGCTTTGTATCCATACAGAGTGGATGAAGGTCTGATGACTTTTATGGTTAGATATCTTCTCTTCTATACTTTGTTTATTAATTCAAGTATTCAATATTTTGGTTTTACTTTGAAGGCTAATAGCTACGATAAAGCTTATTGGTCTTGGTTGCTATGGAAAGTTGAAAAAGGAATCACTCTCTGGTCTAATAGGTGTATTTTCGGGGTGGTTGTTTGATCTTATCCAAATTTATACTGGAAGCCATGTTGGTGTATTATCACACACTGACATATATAAAAAAATTCATCCTTGAGAAGATTATAAATATGCGGTTCAATTATCTAAGGTAAAGTGTAGTGAGTATAAAGGATCACATTGGGTCAATTGGAAAAAATGGCTATTCGAAAGCCTTAAGGTGGATGGGGGATGGACAATATCCACTTGTTTGGTCATTCCTTGGAGGCTAAGTCTCTTTGGAATATGATTACCAAAGAAATATTATGGAATATAATACTAGCCCATAAACATATTTGTTCGACTAACACATGATATTTCCATAATATTGAACACCTTCAACAGCTGCCCACACAAATAGATCATAGATCAACACAATGAGTTTTTACTGGGTTAAACCCTCAAGGAGGGAAATAGCCCTGCATGGCCCGAACCAAATAACCGCTGCAAGAAATATATTATCCAAAGGAAAAATATTTTACATATGAGTTTCTCACAATCAATCATCAAGAAAATGACCCTCCATGCTCTTTAAATAGAGATCATGGACCAATTGAGTGTCAAGCCATGGATAAATAGCAGGCCATTAAAATCGAAGTGAAGATAAACAATCAGATCACTCTATGTCTATAACATATCATGACCATCCGATTAGATAGGTACAAATGCATTCTAAAGAAACACACTTTACCTAAAGACACATTATACCAACTTAATCTTATCTAACTCCTATGTGTCTAAATATCCTACCCTCTCCCAGGAAAAACTTAGGATAGGATTGAAGGACTTACAAAGGTGACAAAATAGAATAAAGAACGAGGAATTAGAGCCTATTCCCCCTTGATGAAAAATTCTTGAACTCATAACATAAATCAAAGTTTAGAAAACTTCACTTCTGTAAGAGATTTTGTGAAGATGTATGCAACTTGATCATCTGTGGGGAAAATGAGCACTTAGAGAATACCAAACAAGATTTATGATGAAATGCATATGTAGCTCAATGTGTTTGTTGCGTTGATGTTGAACTAGATATTTGGTGAGCTTAATGGAACTCTGATTGTCACACTAAAGGGTAATCATATGTTTCTACTCAAGTCCAAACTTTGAAAGGATCCCTCAAAGCCACAAGTCGCTTGTATTGATTGCAGCTTGATACTATACTTTTGTTGAAGAAATAGAAAGAGCTTGTTGTTTTTTACAATCCCAAGCAACATGTCTGATACCAAGATTGAAAACATAACTTGCAGTAGACTTTTGATCATCAAGGTATTCATAATGATTTGAATAAGTGAAACCAAACAACAAAGGAGTCCCCCCCGAACTGTAATGAATCCCAAACCGAAATGTACCCTTGATATACAAAAGTATCATTTTTGTTGCTTTCCAATAGCTTTCATGGGGAATTTGCATATCGGTCAAAAAGACCAACACCAAAGGAAATATCAAGATGGGTATGAGTCAAGTACAAGAGACTACCAACTAGCTGACAATACAAGGTGGCATCTACTTTGGGTGAAGTACAAGAGGCAATAATTTTAACTTTAGACTGGAAGGGATATGGGGCTAGTTTACAATCATCTATGTGAAAGCATCAAAGAAGGTCACATGCATACTTAGTATGGGAAAGAAAAATTCCTTTTTTTGGTTTGCAGGACTTAGAGGCCAAGAAAATAATGCAAATGTCCTAATTCTAACATTTCAAATTTCTTCTTAAGTTTGGATTTCACATGGGTTAAAAGTTGTGGGTCATCACTAGTAAGAATAAGGTCATCAAAATAAAGAACAAAGATGATGATATGGTTTCCTACTTTCTTGGTATAAACATTCAGGTCAGAATGAAATTTATAAAAACCCATGTCGAGGAGAAAGCTATCCATTTTGGTATACCAAGCTTGAAGATATTTCTTAAGGCAATAGAGAGTTTCTTAAGGTGACAAACAAGGATGGAGTAATTATAAACATATCCAGGAGGTTGTTCCATGTAAATTTTTTCCTGCAAATCTCATGCAAGAAGGATACTTGACATCCATTTGATGGATCTTCCATTTATGTGAAGCATCAAGGGAAAGAACAAGGCAAATGGAGTTCATTTTGGAGACAAGGGAAAATGTTTAATTGTAGTCAATTCCTTCAAGTTGGGAAAATACCTTGGAGACTAACCTTTCCTTAAGTATTTCAATGCTTCCATCATGTTCAAACTTAATTCTATAGAACAATTTACATATAACAAGGTTTTCCCTTTTGAAAGAGGTACATGATCCCAAGTATCGTTCACCATTAAGGAATCATATTCTTCATCCATAGTTGTGTCCCAATTTGGATGGTCTGGAGATTCTATAAATTTCTCTAGATCACAAGTCTCTAAAAATTGAGCCAAAAGAGAAGAGGCTCACTGGAACTAACAATGTGATTGCCACTGATCTTTGGGATCACTAGAAATATCACCAACTGCTTCACATGTTGTACAGACCCATCAAGGAAGTGGTTGTGCTGGTGCAACTGGAGGAGACTGAGTAGGTGGAGGTGGATTTTCATCCTCATTGGCATCATTAGAAGAAGAAGCCAGAGTAGGAACACTATCAAGGAAGTTGGGAGCATAAGATGGAATAATCACCATAGATGGCTTGTATGATTAAAATGGTGGAGACACTGAATTGGGATCGCAAGCTGAGACGTTTTCATCAAATTTAACATCTCTCCTAATATTAATTGTCATTGGATTTTGGTTGAAGAAGTCTATAAAATTTTTACATAATCAAGATATCCAACAAATATGCACTTTTCACTCTTAGTATGCAATTTTTTCCTTTTTTAATAAGGAATATGATCCCATGCTTCTCTACCAAACAAACGTTAGTGGTTGGCATCCGATTTAATGTTACTCCATGCTTCTTCCAATGTTGTATGTTCTAGAGCCTTGGTGGGAGTGTGATTGACTATGTAAATGGAACAATTAATGGATTTAGCCAAAAAATGAAGACTTAATACCTTAGCTCAGATCATACAATTGTCCATTTCTTTTAATGTATGATTCTTTATCTCAACAACACCATTTTGTCGTGGTGTATACATAATAGTATGCTACATTTGGATTCCTTGTGTAGTGCAATAATTAGTAAATTTTTTGTTTAAATATTCGCCTCCATTATTTGTTCTTAACTTGTGTATTTGATGTCTAGATTGTTTCTCTACAAGGGTCTTGTAGGCCAAAAACATGTCAAAAAAGCCACTCTTAAGTTTTAAGAAGCAATCCCAACTGCGTCTCGAGAATTCATTGTTGAAAGTTAAGAAATACTTGAAGCCAGATAAAGAGGAAAAAGGAAGTGTGCCACATAAAATCAATGTGAACAAGTTGGAAGAGGGTCGAGGTGTGCCAAGAGGCACATTTTTAAAAGTTGTCCCAATGATGTTTGTCGAGAACACACCCAATACAAATTCAATGTCTACAAGAGATGAGAGGAAGAATGAACACCATTTTCTAATTACATTCTTGCTACAATGAGTGATTGTTTAAAAGATCAAATCACTCTTGCCAAAGTTTTCTCAAGTCATCACTATGAGCTATAAAAACCGAGGGAAAAAGGTGATGGCCCAAATTTGTTGAATCTGTACAACATTTTAATATCATCAACAATTCTGGTTGCTAGGACATTATTAGGACCTTTGAAATCCTTGATTACAACTTGGTGATGTGTAAGTTCTACAGTCTTTCCTTCACCTAAATGAGTGATTTGATAGACTTCCAACAAATTGTAGGAAATTCTTGGAACACATAATAAATCATTAACTGATCATCATCTAGCTTAATTTTTCCAGATCCTTCAACATTATGATATCTATCATCACCAACAAATATTTGTTTGGTGTTACATTCATTGAGAGAATAAAAAATGGCGTTATCCTTATCCATATGATAAATTGCACTAGAATCAATGAGCCACTCATTAGAAGAAGAAGAAGAAGAAGAAGAAGAAGAAGAAATTGGATATCCTAGAGAAGCACAGTTAGAATACTTCAAGGATGATGTTGTGCTTCTTCATTGATGCTTACAAGGTCGACATCTTCTTAAAATACTTGGATTCCACATGACCATGTTTCTTGCAAAAATTGAAATGACGCTCAATCTTCTTACCTTTTGATTTGGTTCCTTTGTCATCATTGGAAGGATGAGCGAGTTGAGAGGGTTTGGGACCTTTTTTTGCTTATAGTTTTGAGGATGTTTCTTATTGGGTCTCTTAGACTTATCCTTTTGTTGTGTCACTAAGGCTTTGCTAGATGTATGCATTATCGATCATTCCATGATGTAAGAGATTATCTTGCTCTCGAACCAAAGCATAAAAAAAAAGATTCAAGAGCGAGATCTATATAGTCAGCCTCTAGATCTTCTTCCAAAGAGTAAAAGGTAGATACAAAAATAATTTAATTAGGACCAAGATCAGAAAGAATATGAAAAATACATTGTTTTCCTCCTTTTTTTATGTTTCATTCTTTAACTAAGAGTCTAAGGGTTTTGTACTTAGATAGATAGTCTTGAATGCAAGATAAATCACTTGGATTTAAAGTAACCAATTCATTTTCAAGCTAGTGATCTCAAATCTCATTATGTTTACCAATCGCAGTTTCCAATTTTTTCGAATCCTTATCTAGTTCATCACTTCTGTGAAGGTGGAATCGTAACTCATTAGCAATTAACATCCGAATCCACGAGCTTCGTCACATTTATTGTCCCATTTTATTTTCTTATCGTCATCAATGGGTTTAGTTTATTTTCCCAAGGTAATTCGGCAAAGTCCCCTATTTCGTAGCACATCCTCCATACAGGATTTCCATGAGAAGTAGTTGGTACTGGTAAGAAGAATATTACATGGAGTGGCCATATTGTAATACATAGGTAATATAGCTTAAAAAGTAGAAACATATGGTCTAGATGCAAAGATCTAAAAAAATAGTTTAAAAAAATGGCATTGAAAATGGACCTTGGATGTCAAAATTATGCCCTTTTGAAAAAAGACGAAAAAAGAGCCAAAGGAGAAAAAATGCAATAAATAATCCCCCCTTACTAATTTTTCCTATAAATTCTTTTACAATAAGTTGCTTTAAAATAAGTGACCTACTTTTATAAAACAAGCAGGAAGCACTTTTACAATGTAGTTACTTTATAAATTAAGGTAACATGAACTTTTGCAAAAATTAACAAAAGGACTTGAATCTAATACCTCTTAAGAAACTTTCAACCAAGTGAGTTAAGCAAAAGATTTAGTAATATTACTGAGGAGAATGGGGTTGTTGTTGTTGTTGTGAGAGTATTTTGTCCCATAAGAAACTTTACACAACCACACAAAAGCGAAAAAATGAAATTCCGAAACCAAAATTTCTTAAATTTGAGGTTAGTCCTTGTTTAGCGTACCCAAAAAAATGTAAGTTTTCTCACTATTTTTGGTTCACCGAGTTTGCACAAAGCACTTCGAAAAGAGCATACACATTAAAGAAACACCCCAAAGGGTAAAAGGATGGGAATCTAAAAAAACATGCTAGATTATGAAAGAATATGAGAAATCTTTAAAAAATTAAACAAATGGAAACACTATACCTCTAGATATGGTAAATTGGTTATATCTTAAGAAAACATAAATCTTTTTAAGTGAAACAAACATATTTTTCAATTAAAACTAGCACTCTGGATGCAATGGAACACCTATGTTGGATGCAATAGAGCACCTCTTTTAGCCCATAAATGCACATAAGATATATGCAATACTATATATTATAGAGTAATATGCTTGCAAAAACCTATACTCTATAATATGTAGAACTACATATATCTTATATTTACCAGTTTTAAAAAATATTTAGAAATCGTTGGCCTCTCGACATGGGAAAGTGTATTTTCGCTTTAGGAAAGTTAAGTATAATTGTTTTATTTATTTATAGATAATGTCATAGTTGTATGGCCTATAGAATAATGTCCTATGTTAAATTATTAATTAATTAAGGTGCATTGCAAGGAATCATTTAGTGTAGAATAAAGCATCATTTAGTTAATATAAACATTTTCCTTGCATTGCATTGAGAAAAGGAAGGTGCATTTTACAAATTAGTTATATTGAAGACTCTTGTAATGTCCATCTCATGTTTTTTTAATGTTCTTGTTAGCATATGTCAGCTTAATATAAAATATGTTATAAGACTATAAATAAATAATAATATAATAATAATGAATTTAATATGTGTTAAATCAATGAAGGAAATTTAATCGATGAGAACTATGATTCAAGAACTATGATCAAGATGAGTTTTGATTAAGGAAATTTGATTGAGGAGACTATCATGATAAGATAGATCCTTGCCAAAAAAAACTATGACAAACATGAACTATCCCTAACAAGAACTATGATAAGTAGGAAATATGAATTCCAGAACATTAGTTGAGAGTAACTTTGACCAAAAGGAGTTGTGGTGAAGCAACTATAATTGGGGGACTATGAAAACATGAGAGAGATTTGATGAAGTAATTATGATCGATAGTAACTACGAATTATAGGAGCTATGATTGATAGGAACTATGATCAATAAATACTATGACCAAGGAGTTATGACCTTTCGGAACACTGAATGAAAAAACTATGTCCAAGGAACTATGATCGATAGAAACTATAAATGATATGAAATCTAACCAATATGAAATATTACTACAATAGGAAATATGACCAATATGAGCTATGATAATATGAGAGAGTGTTGGTGTTTCTCCCTTTGACCCAGGTTCAGTCCCTAGTTTGTCCGTCAACAAATCCTAAGATATCGGCTCGATAGAGCAGGGCTAAATTGACAACACCTACGATGTAGATGCAGTCTCACTCGAGATATGTCTTATGGGTAACTTCCAAAACCAAGTTTCTGCAGTTGTGTGGGGATTTACTCTTCTTTGGCACCTTACTATCTTGCTCGACTGAAGCCGGTGGTTATATTACTTATTCCTATTGCATGTATTTAAGATATGATTCTATTTGTCTGCTGACAGAGATTAAAACAGTTAATATAGTTCCTTATTAGTGGTTCCAACTAACAACAGTGCAACAGATGCATATAAAGACTCATCCGTAAGCAAATACACAGACATTCATTCAGAACATGCATTCATTCGACATAAACACATTCATCAAATATACACATAGGAAACAGTTAACATGGAAACCCATCCGAGAAAAATAAAAAAAGGCGCTTTTCTATGGCATGAGAAATATATGGCACAAAAGTATGTGCACTCAACTTCTAGACTCTGCTCTAGGTCTTCTTCTACACTCTATACAGACTTCCCTCGCCTCTCATGCTCTCTAGTCTTAGGTCTCTAAAGTTTTCCTCTCCTTCAATCTATTGTTGATCTGCACATAGCCTGGATCGACGCACTCTTCTCTACAACTCTATAACTCTGTGACTCTACAACAGACAACAAATAACCACTAATAACACATAACAACGAGGAAGTAACCTGCACACAGCTTGGGTTCTCCCTTTTATAGACTCTTACATGTCGTAATCAACTAACTCTATTCTGTTAGACAACATGATGCCATTCCTATTCTCGTTCATTTCTGTTACAATTGTCAGTAGGCACTATCGACCCAAAATACAAAAATGCTTTATTCCCTAAAGCATGCATGACTCTAGATGAATTCTTACCCACTATCTCTTGGGTTGTCCTTTTCAACCGTTGCATGCCTTCTATCATGGTTCCTTCCATCGCGTTTGATCTTGTCACATCTTCCCTCGCGGTATTAAATTATTGGACCATTGATCTGCATGCAAATGAGAGCAATTGAGAGGCGCAATTATGCAGTGGAATATCAAGAACAATGTACACTAAACAAGACAAATTTGAGACAAATCGAATAAGAATTGATCAGTAAATTACAACATTAATCTTCATTAATTCCAGTAGTATACAACATTGTTACAATAAGGAGAATTCAAATCATGTGGATAAGATTCGAATCTACCAACTAAACTTGACTGACTGGCTAATTGAGAGTGTCTAAATCACTGCATGGGAGCCACTAGTCTAACTCCTGATGTCCAAATCAGTGCGACAATCAATTAAACTAGTTAAACTATTTAAACTGGTGAGGTAGGTGGAAAAAGGCACCACTTCCCCATGTAGCCATGAAAAAATAGCACTAGACTAACTGGTAGTGATCTAACTGAAGTTTGACTCAACATAACTGACTACCTACCACAATCAACTAATGGAGGCTACTGGTGGCACTCAGAGTGTCTCCTATATTGTAGGGATTGGTCTTAGAGGCACATAAACTCATGCATGAACATGCAATAAGTGGCAGTTAACCTATATATGTGTTCCCCACACTCTAGTACAATAAAAATGCCTCCCTAATCTAGAAAAGATGATCAAATAGATATATATGGATAGGGAGGATTATACAATCCTAACACACGACTTCTTCTTCCCAGCTTCCCTTCTATCGCTACTTCTTCTGTCGTATCTCTTCCTCCGTTACAGATTCCTATATTGCACGATCAGACTCTTCATATTTCTGAGTAGAATTCTGGTTGAATTCTGCCTATTTTTTCTTAGGGCCAACATGCCCCAAACACTCACATGTGGCTCGTCCCGATCCATGCTACGCTATTCCAAATATTCTGTCGTTGTGACGATATTACTTTGAAAATATTGGAAGATTTTCACTATCTCCTTTGTTTCTCGTCGCACATCTTCTTCCGCCTTCTGCAAATTTTCCATAAGGTCAGAACTGATGTGTTTTGACGTTGCAAGTCCCGCGGACTCTGCTGCTTGTCACACTTTTTGATGTACATGCGTAATAATTTCTGTAACTCTTTCTACTTCGGACCTCAATTCAATGAGTTTGTCAGTCCTCTTCTAGTGTTGAGTGTGCAACACTGTGACTTGCTGTTGTAGTTTTTTCATGTCAACAACCTTAGCCATTTTCTTTGCTAAGGGAAACTTCTTCATTTCATTTTTCAGTTTATTCGCCTCTATCTCAGCAATGCGCAACTGCTCTGCGACTTTCTCTAAATCGACATCATCGATTAACACTTCCCTCGTCTAAGAAACTTGTTTGACTGCCTTGGCACACAGTGCCTATGCCTCTTCTATTTTCTTCACAGATTCTGCTGCTATCATCCTTCTTTCTTCCAACACCTCTGTGGTGTACTAGGTTTCACCTTTTCTTTTAACTCTGTGACCTTTTCGCGAAGGTCGTATGTTATTTTGCTAAGTTGAATGACCTTGGGGTCTGCAAACATTTCATCCGTTAATCCTTCATCTGTAAAATTACTACAAGCAAGTGTTACAACATTTTCGAGCCTGTGCCTATCCTCCTCCCAGGTTTTGGATTTATGTTGAGTTTCTTTTACTGTTTTCTTCATATTACTAACAATATTATTCGATGCACATACTTTCTTGATCAATGCGCCTTCTCTTACCTTCATTTCCACGATTGCAACATTCTATATTGCATAAAACTCATACATCGACATCTGATAAAAATCAATGGTGACATGGCCTAAGTTCTTGGCCATGGTATTCAACTTTGTCGTTGCCATGACGAGTGCTTATACCAACAATTGAGTTTTTATTGGTGGAATAAGTATCGACACATCATTAGATCACTCTTCTTACGGATCATCTACGTCCGGGACTCTCTCACTTGTGGTTTGTAGTCGACCGCAACCCATACTTCTTTGACCACCGTATAAAACGTATAGAGTAAGTCGGTAATACTTGTTGTGATTTCTGTTTGTCACTCATATACTTTCTGAAGGCTCTGCGCATCAACCTTTATCATTTATTTCGTTAGTAGGGTAACATTGTTGTTGTCAAGGTTGACATTTCCTGTTGTTTTGTTAGGCTTCCTTTTCTTATGCCTTGTGTCACGATGCTTAGTCTTCTTTGTTTTATCGCCCACCACTAGATTTGCTTGGGTTGCGCTTGAATCATTCTGGGGAGGGCTGGGAGAATTTTTTGGGTCTTGTGTTTGTGGTGGTGGGTCCCCTCCCTGTTCTCCATCCCTCTGCACTAGTGGATCCTCCTATCGCATGTCTTCTTTGGCAAATAATAGGTCATTGGCGATAGGAACTCATCATTCGTCTGGACAATTTTGGGTAGTAGCCTCAACTTCTTCCTTAGACAACACGAATTGGGTTTCTAACCATTAGTGTTATGGTTCTTATTGCGGTTCCAACAAGATGTGACGGGGCCCAATTATAAATTTAATAATGTTTTTAAATTGTTAAACAATTTCCTCTATAATTCTGGCTTGCTTTCTCACATGATGTTGTAGGGCCTCTCCATGTATAAATAATTGCACATTGTTGTATCTCTATTTCTCCTTTTTATCTTTCTCGCACCAAATATTCTAGTATCGATCTCCTCGTCATCGTACTGGTATATCTACCCCTTGGTAGTTCGCTGGTTTTGACCATGTGACAAGCAAAATCAAAATGAACAATCATGAATATTGGAACGCAGTGCATTTTTCTTGCAACTCTTCCGCATATGCTAATAACTCGTTTAGGAAATAATGTGACCAGTTCATTTAAAATCCCTCCGCACAGAGGTCAGCTGATGCGATCGTACCTGCAGTACATTCGTTCAGTCGCATCTTCCATACCAATTTGGTAGCTAAAACCTTAGCTGCAAACATAACAGTATGGTCATTGATGGAGCTTATTAGAAATACTTTGGTATCTCAGAACAAATCATACTTATCTTTTATCTTGTTCATCAACATCGTGTCTTGGTATTTTTTGAAGAACGACACAAGGTCTATGCCTGCAAGTGGTAGTCCTGTAATTGCAGCTATCAGCTCAATATCCACAGAAATTTTTCTGTCAAGCCATAGGAAGCCATCGTGGAATGATACCAGTAACCGTTTGACAAATGCAATTCCCTCTATGCTTCGATCGAAATGTGGCATATACATCAGCGACAATAAACTTGCTTAGTCGAGTCCTCTTTCCCATTCCATTGGAGTTAGGCGCTTTGGGCCATCTGATGTATCTTGTACAACAACCATGTAGTTATTCATGTCCAAATATGGATATTTCCTTATGTCATGATTGAAAAAGGTCAACTTCTTAAGGTTTGGAAGAATGTTCTGCAACACCCAAACTCCTTTCGGCACAATTGGTGCTACTATTGGGTACCATGCATTCTTCGAAAGTCTAATTTTTGGCGCATCAGATCGTCTTGGTGGAACATATGGTGCCAGCATAGTTGCAGACCCTGATTCTTCCTCCTCCTCTGGTGGTGGTGGTGTTGGTGCTTTCTTATTTTGGATTTCGGAACATTTTCTCGTTGTTGTACCAGATGGACCCGATACGTCTAGTATTGACCTGACTATAGGGATAAACGAAACTTGTTCAGCTTCTTCGATAGCCTCATCCTATGGTGGAACATATCTAGCAGTGTCTTCCATAATGGGTGTGGGTGATGCGGTCACGATACCATATTCTAAAAGTGTACTATTACTGGAAATCGTAATAACCATTCTCCATGGAAAACTTAGTTCAAATATTGCAGTTGCAGACAACAATTTCTCTCTCGAATGTAGCAGAATGAACTGAATAATCTAGAGCGAATGGTGATAACGTCTATTTGTTCATTCCGTTAGTCCTCCACACGAGTGGGAAATAAATAGAAATGTAGTTTTCATTTCCATCACATGGGCTAATTGTTCGAATGATTATTAGGAAACTTCTATGCATGCCACCACGTGTCTGTCACATCAGTAGTAGTTATTATCCAATAAAGATGGATGTGACAAAAAATCACGTCGTCAAAATCTCTCGGGCCTTTAAAGTAATTACGATCTCGTTTGAATTAATTACGACCAACTTTCAGTTATGAGACTATATTTTAACTTACGACAACATCACTCTTCCTACAACCAGAATCCACCCTTCGACATTTTCCTTTTCTTGCGATAGATGGGTTGTCTTCACCATCCTTTCTTTTCTTGCAACAGACAAAGTGTTTGCGGCAATTTTCTTCTCTTTGCGACATACTAGTAGTCTGCGACGGTCTTTGCTTCTTCTTTGCGAAAAATCATTTCCTGCGATTAAAAAATGTTTCAAAGGGCTTTGTTTTTCTTTTTATCTCTTATCTCTTTTCTTTTTCTCTCTTTTTTTTCATTCGACCGAGTCACGATTATGCTGATAAGGATTTAGCTGACTTCCGTTTACTAGTCCGGTGATGGGTGTTCCATCCAAAATTTTCAATTGCACTGCCCCTCCGTCAGTGATATGTGTTACAATATACGGTCCTAACCAGTGTGTTTTTAGCTTACCCAGATGTTTGAATAATTTTCTAGCATACATAAGAACAAGTAATTCGACCTGAAATTGCTTGTTCTTGATGTGGCGATCATGTCATACTTTCTGTCATTATTTCTTAATGTTTTGATGATATCCTGAAACAAAACAATATTCTTCCAACTGTATTAGTTGTGACTGTCTTTCCTCGACAACGCCAACATCTTTCATCTTTATGGTCGCAATAATTCTTAGGCTGGCTACAATGTATTCCATTGCCATCACAGCTTCTTATCCATATTCCAATCGAAATGGAGTTGGACCTGTTAACGTTTTACAGGTCATACAATATTCCCATAGTACTGTGGAATTTTTCTAATATCAGTCATCTCTTTGGATATTGTGAATATTTTTCAACACATTCTCCAGGATTTTGTTAAATGCTTCGACATCACCATTCACTTGAGGGTGATATGGCATTGTCTTTCTATGTGGATCTGGAACTCTTCCGTCAGTTCCTCAATAAACTAGTTGACAAAGTGCGTGCCTTGGTCACTTATCAAAATTTTCAGGCATCCAAATATAGCCACAACATTTTCAAACAAAACCTTAATAGCGGTTGCAGCAGTACAATATTTTACTGGCGCTGCTTCGGCCCATCTGGTCAGGTAGTCGGTCACAGTAATTATATATATTGCAACTTTGCGCTTCCTTATTTAACCAATAAGGCCCACAAAATTAAAGACCCATTTATCAAATGTCTGCAGAGTTATTTGGGTGTACTAATGGTACGTCATCTCGTCGCAACAACTTTCCGGTTCTTTGACAGACATCACAGCTGTGACAGTATTCTCAAGCATCTGCATGCATGGTGGGACACCACAATCATGCTTGCAATATCTTTTGTACTATAGATTTTCCATCAAAGTGGCCTCCTACGACACCAGTGTGCACTTGATTTAGTATCATTGGTTGCTCGTGTTCCAAGATGCAACGACAAAGAATCTCATCAGGGCCCATTTTATATAACTGTCCAGCGATCAACTGGAAGTCTGCAACTCACACAACTAATTTTTTCTTCAGTGCAGTAGTAAGTTCAACTGGTGCATAGCCCGTACTAAAAAATGTTTCTTTTTGCATTAGAGAGACTATCGTCAAGGTTACGAGATTATTCGCCACTTTCGGTCCTTGACAGATGGTCTGGTCCTAAATTCAGTCGACCCAGTTTAATAATGACTTCAAAGTCAAATTCCTGAAAAAAGGAGAAGCCATCGAAAAATCTCCACCCCAACGCTGAATTATTAACCAGGTATTTCAATGTTGAATGACATGTGTACATTTTGAAATGTCCACCTAGAAAGTAGTGTCTGAATTTCTGCAGAGCATATACCATAGACAATCATTTTATTTCCATCGTGGTATATTTATTCTATAGTATTCATAATTTCCTACTAGAGAAGGCAATAGGATGATCAATCGACCCTTCGCTAGGTTGCGCTAGTACCACGCCCGAGCGTGACAGACGACGCATTGACATGTACATGGAATTACTTTTTCCAGTCTGGAAATATAAGTATGGGAAATGTAACCATCTTGTTTTTTAAAGACTCCAGAATTTCTTGGAAAATTTCTGTCCACTCGAACTTAACATCTTTCTTCAATAACTTCTCCATCGGAGTAGTCACCTCAACATATCCTTTAATAAATTTTTGGTAGTGTCCTGTATGTCCCAATGTTTCTCTCAATTGATTCACTATGGTAGGTGGTGGTAGGTTGACGATAATCACAATTTTGGCAGGGTCAAACAAGATGCCATCACGACAAACTACGTGGCCCAACAGAATTCTGAACGGGGAACAAAATATACATTTATTTAAGTTCACTTAAATTTGACATTGGTGACAACGTTTCAACATCATCTTGAGGCTCTCAATATGATCCTTAATGAGCCCAAATATGGTCCAATCATCAAATAAGACATCGATAAATTTATGAATAAAATATTTGAAGGAAACCACTATTATCTTGGAAAAAATAGCAGGAGCATTCTTGACTCCAAAGGGCATTACCGTGTAGTGGAAACAACCCCACTCCGTCGCAAAGGCTTTCTTGTGTCGGTCTTTCTTTGCGATTCTAATATGATGGTTGCGAAAGAACCCATCAGTGAATAAGTAAATTTCTTGACCCCCTACACTCTCTAGTACCTCATATGTAAATGGAGGCAGAAACGGGTTATGTAAACAAGCATCGTTCAATTTTCTTAGATCGACGCAAATCCGCACTTCACCAGTAGTATTTTTATTTTGCACTACTATCAGACTGATCCATTTTGATTCTTGTACATGTTCTATGATACCTACATCCAACATTCGGTCCAAATCTACCTTGACTTTTTCTTTATACCATGGATTCAATCGGTAATGTCATTGTTTGATAGGTTTTGCGTTGAGCTTTAAAGGTATCTTTATTTCTCCAAGGTCTCTGACAATCCCTTTCATCTTTGAGACTTTTGTAGGGAACAAATATTGAAACTCATGTAATAGATCCGTGATCTTCCCCACAGTCTCATCATCCCAATAATCTCCAGTATTGGCAAATTTTGGATTCTACGGGGAGCCAATATTTACTATCTTGACTTTTAGTGGATTCATAAATTGGTCGCTAGAAATACCAAATCCTTCCACGATGCACGTACCTTCAAAATCAGGTATGTTTACGTCGAGTGGGTCATCGTCATCAAGTTCTCCCATCACATTATAACACTCCATCCAATTCTAGATTGTTGTGCCACGTTGATTGAAGTTTGTAATTGCTATAGGGATATCTTCAAATATCTCTATATTGATCACTTGCAATTGGACATCAATCGACGGATGATAATCAACAAATTCAAATGTGTGTATGAAGCTAGTAGCTACTTCATACCATTTAATAATTACTCGTCTCAATTCAATTGATGTATACCAACTCCTTGATATCATGTCTAATGCGTGTATGAACTGATGAACCCATTCCTCTCTCGGACATGCCTCCCATGTCGCACGGCAATACTCAATATGGTCGACATGATTAGTCAATCCTGTATACTTTTGACCAGTATAAATAATCTCTTCTTTGAACCTTATCTCTAACAATATTCAAAATTGTGGCCATTTCGAGATAGATTCTTTATGTGCGACCCACCATTTGGCGGGTGTATCTTTCAGCACAAATTCCAGGGCATACAAGTGCTGATGTTCTGTGACTTTTTCTTCAAAATATATCAGAAAATATACAAGTTTAGGTAATCCTTCATAGGTAGGATAGCTCACTTGCCTCAATTCCTACCTATCGCACATACCGTGTAATTTGTGCACATATTCTCATGGATACTTCATGCATCCGATTCTACCAATTTTCCAATGCTTTGCCAAAATCTAATGTATAGGAAGTAATACTTCGCCAACTAAGATTTATTTCAGCTGTTGGATTTACATAATCGTCCTTTGCAGACCTGATGTTATAGATATGGTCAAGACTCAAGATAGTTTCCTTGTCCTTCACTATTTATTGGATCGACGTATCTCTGACCTTCTAGCGAATGAATTGGTGTGACCACCGTTAGTTATGAATATTCAAATGTTAAGATTCTTTTCTTAAAATTGATGATGTTCTGATTATCAATCGCCCAGTTGATCCCCAAAAGTGCAGGATACAGGTTTGTGTTATTAATAATGTCGATTTCTTCAAAGTGAACATACGTTCTCATGCCTTCTACCTCAACAGACACTTGAGTTAGTCGACCGATAGGTAGGAATTTCGACTGATTTTCTAATATGAGTTGAACAGGAGACCACTCTAGTCGTAGGTTCCCCATGCTTTCCCATATTTGTCTCATTAGAATGTTGACATCAGAGCCCAAGTCTAGGATAATATACTCCATATCGTAATATCCTATCCGAGCATACATTCTTAACTTGTGACCGATATTTAATATTTTTCCCACACGGTTTAATATTCTTTCTAGTCACACATCTTCTTGAGGTTCTTCTATTAGACCTGTGAATTCCGCGACATAATCTTTATCTTGTATTAGCGATAAGCAACTTTTTTTTTTTTTTTAATATTACTAACCTTTCCTGTTGGTTTCTTTCGAAATAGTTGATCGAACCTTTCATGAATCTCCATTATTGGTATTCTTGGTAGTGTAGAAGCAAACATCAATGCTTGATTCTTGTCGATGAATTCTGTTCGTGCGTCCAAGAATACTTCATTTTCTATTTGGACGTCGAACAACACTTTCTTTTGTGCTGCTGGTCCCACCTGCGATTTTTCATGCTGTGCATCTTGGTCTGCTCTAGTCGTAGCACCCCACCCCCCGTTGTCACAACAACAATATTTGGTTCCCTCGGCTCAAAAGAAATCATCTGGATATTTTGGTTGGGATTTGGATTGGAATTCTGTAGAGGGTTTGGATTTCCCACATTTCTAGCCTCCCACTTCACAATCAATTGTGGACACTATTCGACAGTATGATCAAATTATTTGCAATATGGACATGTATTTGCAGGGCTTGCAGAGTCCCTGGAAAAAATTTCTTGGTTTCCCATAATTATAACATATGATTTGGCCTCTTCCACGACCAAATCCTCCTCCTTGCCCCCAACCTCAAAAATTTCCACCCCCATAGGTTGAGGGTATTGTTGCCGCGGGTATAGATTTTGTGGATATTGGGGGTGAGGATACTGAGCTTGAGCCTACTCAACTTGTATATTCTCTTAATTTTTCATTAAATAAGCGTCGACCACTTTCTCCTGCAGCAGCTGGAATGCCTTGTAGTCCTTCTCATCGTGGCCTATTGATTTACAAAATTTACAATATAAACTAGCTGGTGCACTTAAAATATTCTGCAAGTACAAACACTCTTCCAACCGATGGCTTCTAGTCTGACATATTCTATACCAAGGAATCCGTTGTGTATTTACCAGGTTCAGCTTTTCCGCTGCGACCTTAGTTCATGAACATCATGCAATTGTCCTTGTGGTGTCCTTCAATTTTGCATCTGGTACACCAAAGTTCTTCTTGGAATTCCTTCACTTTCTTAATGTCTTGGAGTTGGAGTGTAATATTTCCTAGTTGCGACTGAATCTATATCATTCCTGCACCGGTATCTCCTATAGGTTAGGATTCTAGCTTTATGGCCAAGTCCAACTCTTCGGTTTGCAACACAATATTTTGTTGCATCAAGGTAATTCAGATGTATAGTAACAATGCTACGATGAACCATTCTTTGTGTTGTACGTCAAACATCTAGATGCTTACTGGAGCCATCACCGTCTTAAATATCTGGTCAAAGTCCCACATAGACTCCGTAGAAATTTGATTAATCTATTTAATCTTTGTAATACACCGATATTTAGATTTGGACTTTCTGAATTCATCTATTAGTCACACTCGAATTTGGTTGAGCGTTTTCTGCGCGACTCCTGTCGAAACCAAAGAAAACTTCATACACCAATCCAACGCGTGACCTCTTAGGGTTGTGATCATCTACGTCTTCTTTATTGCTTCATCCTGGACCTGTCGCACGGTCAATATAGATTCACATAGAAACCAATGTTGATCTAGGTCTTCTAAACCATTTCCATTGAATATTGACAGCTTAATATCATTCCCAGCCATTATATTGGTCCTCGGTACTGCTGGATAAAAAGTTTGGCTAGCAAGACTTCCTTGTCTACTATTCCCACATTTTGTATTAATTGTATTGAAAAACCTACTAGGAGATGAGTTTTTGGACCTGACCTCTGGAGACGTACGCAGAGTCGTAGGTGTGTTGTATTCGTATTATGGATCTGGGGCTTCCTCTTCTTCTTCCCTTTCAGGGATAGACTGATATTCCTCTTCTTCATCGCAAGAACCTCCGTCAACTTGTAGTCTTATCCTCTCGTCATACTGCAAATTCCTCTTCTTGTCACAATTCTCCTTCTTTTTCCCGAGCAAAATCTCCTTCCACTTCTTAAACGCCCACCATCTAGTGCAATTCTTCTATCACTAAGGAACATCTCATCTTACTTTGCTCCATTTTTCACGCACTTCTTTTGCGACATAACCCATGTATTTATATACAGTTCTTTACTCGTCAGATTCTATTCTCAGGATTCCATTTTCTCATACACACATGTTTATCCAAGTTCTCAAATATGTTAAGTATCTTCCTTATGGCCGTTGGAAAAAATTTCTTTCAGCCTCACTATATGATGTTATTGTGTCGACAACAAACTGAGTAATGTATCCTTCCAAAATATTGTCTACCCAAAAATAAACAACCCTAGATAAAGGGTTGCTAGTTCTTTTCAGCTGTTGAATCAACTAAGGATTCCACTCTGTCAGTTCTTGTCGTTGGAAATTTTTTCGCTGGGTTGCTAGCTTCGACAACCACTCATACAACAAAATAGGAAACTCACAAAAGAAAATTTCATGAATATCCGTATAGAGGTATCGCTCCAACCACTTTGTTGGATTCAACCGTGATCCTTCACTTTATTCTCGTGCAAACTCTAATGCTTTCAAATCTACCCACTCTTAAATTTACGGCTTCGTAGGATGCCAAAACATATCCCTAAAAAAATGATTCACAGTCCCGACAACAAAACCATTTGTTGGCATTTCTCCCTTCGACCCAGGTTTAGTCCCTAGTTTGTCCATCAACAAATCCTAAGATATTGGCCCGATAGAGCAAGGCTCAGTCGATAGCACCTGTGATTTAGATGCAGTCTCACCCAAGATATCTCTTATGGGTAACTGCCAGAACCAAGTTTCTATAGCTGTGTGGGGATTTCCTCTTCTTTGGAACCTTACTATCTTGCTCGATCGAAGCCGGTGGTTATATTACTTATTCCTATTGCATGTATTCAAGATATGACTCTATTTGTCCATTGACATATCTTACAACAGTTAATATAATTCCTTATTAGCGGTTCCAACTAACAACAGTGCGATAAATGCATATAAAGACTCATTTGTAAGCAAATACACATACATTCATTCACAACATGGATTCATTCGACATAAACACATTCATTAAATATAAACATATGCACCAGTTAACGTGGAAACCCATCCCGAAAAAACCACAAAGGTGCTCTTCATCTGGCATGAGAAATATAGGGCACCTTTCGTCTGCGCACTCAACTTGCATACTCTGTTCTAGGTCTTCTTCTACACTCTATACATATTTCCCTCTCCTCTCAGGCTCTCTAGTCTCAGGTCTCTGAAGTTTTCCTCTCCTTCACTCTATTATCGATCTGCACACAGCTTGGATCAACTCACTCTTCTCTACAACTCTATAACTCTTCGAATCTACAAACATACAACAAATAACCACGAATAACACATACCAACCAGGAAGTAACCCGCACACAGCTTGGGTTCTCCCTTTTATAGACTCTTACATGGCGTAATCAACCGACTCTATTATGTTAGATGACATGATGTCATTTCTATTCTTGTTCATTTCCGTTACAATTGTCAGTAGGCATTATCGGCCCAAAATACAAAGATGCTTTATTCCCTAAAGAACGTGTGACTCTAGCCGACTTCTTACCCATGATCTCTCGGATTGTCCTTTTCAACCGTTGCATGCCTTCTATCGTGGTTCCTTTCGTTGTGGCTGATCTCGTCGCATCTTCCCTTCTGTTGCGAATTTCTTCCCTCGCAGCTGCTTCTGTTGCATCTTCCCTTCTACCGATACTTCTTATGTCGTATCTCTTCCTTTGTCACAGATTCCTCTGTTGCGCAACCGAACTCTTCATATTTTCGAGCAGAATTCTGGTTGAATTATGCCTATCTTTTCCTAGGGCCAACATATATCTTTGAAGAATGAACTATGAATAACTGTAACTATTATTGATGATAATAACTATAACCATTGAAGTTACTATGATAGATAATAACTATGACCAACATGAACTATTATAAGAACTAATATTCAACAACAAATTGAGTGAATTCTAGAGATGCTACAACCCCAAACTTAACAACTAAATAATATAATATGATTGACAAGATTCTCAAAGAAGTTTCTTCTTATCCTAGATCCAAATATGCAATTATTTACAACTATTTTCATGTCCATAATAATATTTCCACCTTACATTTTACCTTTTCTCAATGCTATATTACAAGTTAAGCCTACGAGGAAGATCAATTTTGAGATATTTGTATGAAGTCCTTTCATCCAAGCTATTGTTTCCATACATGAATTTATCATAAGTGATCATTTATTATTTTATTATCATAACATTTTTTGTCACAGTTTACAATCATACTCATACTGGACCTAAAATCCTTGAGAATCTTTAGTTTCTTGTTGAGTCATAGGAGGCCTTCCCTATAAGAACAATATCATTAGCATAAAGAAGAAGAATGATGATTGTATCATCTAGAGTTGTGTTGATACAACCGGCTTCTTGCAAACAACCCTATAACTTGTCGATGTATACCAAAAAAAGTATGGGATAAGAGACAACCTTACTTGACTCTAATATTACAGTGAATTTCTTTTAACCAACCTTCAAAATTCCTAAAATTGGCAATAACATTTTTGTACAACCTTATCGCAACAAATCTCAACACAAAATGAAATTTTCTCACTCCTAATCAATTCCAAAAATTAGTTTTGTTGTAGTTCTTAAATACTATGTCAAATGTTTTTTTAATCTCAATAAAATAGCAAAAAAGATTAATTTTGGTATTACAACACTCCTTTACAATAATCCAAAATATAACATTATATTGTATGTTGTATATTTATCATTCTCACAACAATATATTTAAAATTATCACAAAAATATTCTTGATTAATTTATCTTTTTAATATTTTATTTATTATGCATTTAAATCAATCATTATTATAAGGATATTTTTATTAATTCCTTGCATTTATTATGTCCCTGGCTAGGTTCAAGAGGTCTTGCCCTTAATAGACACTCCCCCCTCCAAAAAGGCGAGGACATTTAGTTTTCATTTTAAAATTTAGATTCCCAAAAAACTCAGCACATGAGTTTTTTTTTTACTTTTCTAAAGCCTTTGTATAACTAATTTGTTTTGCATTATTTTAAATCTTCAGATATTGCTGCAATTTGTTTGTCTCTCGTTGGGGCTGTACACACAGACGCCAACCTTATTCTTTGGAGCCCACATGTGAGCAGTGCAAAGCTCCTTCATTACCTAGAATGGTGTTGGAAACATATTCATGATGAACTTCCCTCTCCGTGCAATAGTAAATACAACGAAGGGAATGCATTTATACTATACATTGTGTGCACATTAATGTGATTTGCTATATACATGGTTGGTTTTGATAGGCTTGATTCTATATAGAAACTTAAGTTCGAACTCTGTAAGGTAGCCAAGACGAGACACTTAAAATACAACCATGTTAAGGGTTGGCGCCGCCAGAATAAGTGTGAAACTTGGATGATTTTGAAATCCCCCGAGTCATGATTTCTTAGAATGCAGGTTAGTCTCATAAACCACAGATAAACTAGCAAACAAAAAAAATAAAATTTGGCCCTAAATTGTTTGGAGGGTAAATTCGATATCAAATCGTTTAAATATTAAATGAATAAGTTTATAGAGCTAGACAATGACTATTGCAAACTAGCCTTGAACCTCATAATTTTTTGTTTGAAAGAGTAGAAAGAAGAGGGCATGCTAGCACTAATTAAAGAAAACTACAAGAAAAATTACAAATTGAAATAACTTGTCTTAGAATAAAAGAGGCCAAGAAAATATAATTCAGCACAAATATAAGTTAATTTGTATTAGGGTAAGATCCAATGATCATAAATATGAGATACTCAATAAAAATTCAGGTCTTAAAGGGATAGGAATATTCATAAATACAGATCACATTCGAGATGATAAAGTTGAATTATGAAACAAAGTTCAAAAGGTAAAAGAAAGATAGAAGTGAACAAAAATGGGCAATCATCGGGAATATAAAAGATATTATTAGGGAGATAGACCAAAACTATAACAATAAATAGGATTTTTGGACACTTTGGATCGTCTCTTGGATTTTGTTTGGTTTTATGTGGAGAAAATATCACATGTTAAGTTGGATCTTGAGTTGAATTGATATTATATTGTTTATTGAAAGTTGGGATTATGAAAAATTTAAGATGCCATTGCAAAGTGAGTTTTGACGTGCATTGTGTCTACGACTGGCTGGAACATGGCAGAGTCGATTTCGGTTGCATTTTTGGAAAAGATAAGTAATTTATCTCATGTTTATTCAATTTATTTGAATCTGATTTGATTTATTTATGGATGCACATGAAATGTTTGATGAAACGTAATAGTTGTTTGTGGAAGAAATTTTTCATGGAATTCAATCTATTTATGCAAGTAAATTTTGTGAAGGAATTGTAAACTAGTTTTTGGGGTTTTGTGCACAAAGTGTTTGAGGAAATGATTATTTGGAAGCTCTGCTACATAACTGATATTTTTCTCCTTTTCATTATATAATGTATATTTTGATGGTATATTAGCCTCGGAGTGGTTTAAGGCACTTCTCCTTGATGCTTCTACATTTATTCGAAAACTAGTTCTTTGATTGGATTGTTTTACATAGTTTGGAGACTTGGCACATGAAGTCTTTGTAAAAATGCATGAGTGTTATTTTATTATTATGTAAGATAAATACACTTTAAATGTGTGTAAGAATTTGAGGATAAATATTCTTAGAGTGTTTGGGAAATGTTTTCCGAAATTCTAGATCAATTTCCAATTTCTAGCTCCTTTAATGGAATTGTTTTGAGTAGATTTATGACTTTGCATATGTGTTTGATGAAATATTTGAATGAGATGTACCTATGTTATGAATTATAAAACATGTTATTTGGAGTGGAATTCCATTTTAATGATTCTATGAGCCGTAGATTTAATTACTCTAGCGATTCTTAGAATTACTAGTCAATTTGGATGAGTAGAATTAGCTAATTTTTTGAGTTATTTAATGGACTATATATAGGAGAAAATATACATCCATATGAATGTAGGAGACCCATTATTTTTTTCCATGATAT
Source organism: Pseudotsuga menziesii (assembly GCA_001517045.1). Classification (NCBI taxonomy): domain Eukaryota; kingdom Viridiplantae; phylum Streptophyta; class Pinopsida; order Pinales; family Pinaceae; genus Pseudotsuga; species Pseudotsuga menziesii. The sequence goes on from LPNX010868052.1 coordinate 86,716, forward strand.
ATAGTAGTCATAAATTTCTCTTTATTGAATTTGGAAAGTTAAATCGGAAACTAGGTACATTGCAGTGAAAATTGATAACTAGTTGTGGATTGAAATCTATGTTTTCATAAAAAACAGAATTCGATAGCCATGTGCTTTGTTTTTAACATGTTATTGTGTTGTAGGCGCCTACTTATCAAGTTTTATCATTTAATTATTGATGCATTGCATTTTGGTTCAGTTATTTAAACTCGATTCCTTGCGATGAATGTTAACTAGTTTGATTGGAATTGATGGAAAATATCACCTTATGTGCAATTGGAATGATTTGCAAATAAACCTTTAATTGGGTGTAGGTGCACGCTTAAATATGTTTTTAATGTATGCATGATTTAGTTTGGGTTTAATGGCATGGTTACAATTTGATTTTGTGCCAGACTAGTTGCTTATATTAATGGAAAACTAGTTAACTAGTCTTGTGGACTCTCTTTCATAATTACCATGATTAATTATTGTAATGTTGGTAATTAGAAATTATTTACATGTAATTAGAGTTTATTAATCCAATGAGATTGATAATATATATTAAACAATTGGATTTGCGATAAGTGTTGTCATTTGCGCACTAAGAGTCGTTAAGTGTTGTAATAACACCCTAATTACTAGTTAACTATGAATACGAATAATTAGCCTTTAGAAGTGGTTATCATATATGATATGGCTTGGACTGAAGATTTGATGATTTTATATTATGTTAATAAACTTTTCCATCCCTTGGATCTTTTCTTGGAATAATTATTGAATTTATTTTAATTTATTAGTAACTAAAGGGCTTTTGTTGAAATTAAATCACAAAAAATGAAATTAAATATTTGTTTGATTAATAAGATGTGATAAAATTATATGATTATCCTGAGAGAGATAAATATATGTCCTTGTGAGTCTTTGATATCCCCAAAAGACATTACATGTGGTATAAGAGCTGTGGTTGCAACACTGCTACTGTTGGGCCTATTGGTCACTTTAAAGTTGCTTGCTTAAATGAAAGTTAAATGTTTCCTATATGAAAGTTAATTATGAAAGTGTTGCTATATTTGTGAAAGATGAACAATTATTTGTTATTTTGAATATTTTAAGTATGTTTGAAAATAATCATATCCTTTTATGCATTTTGCTTAGTTATTTATTTCAAAAATTGAAGACTAGTATAGTATGCTTTGTTTCTTCTTAACTATTAAATTAATTCTTATTTGAGGAAATATATAAATATGAGAATGGAATGTTAAAAAAACTTAGAATGAACATGTGTTAGCTCATAGCAAATAATTTAACCCAAGAAGACCTAGCAGATAAAAGCAATAGAGGATAGAAGTTAAACAAACAACTGCTTATGGCCTTGAAGAGGAGTATGTAGGAAGGAGGAGGAGTAGTTCACCCCTTGGCTTGGAAGACTCGGTTAAGAAATGTATTGAAAGGATCACTCACCTTCAAGAATATATCATGAATGAACTAAGATCCTTAAAGACTACCCAAGACAAGACAAAAAGGAAAAGAAAGAAACCTTACTCTAGGATTAACTTTCCACCAAATAGTTATTATACACCTCCCTTGAGAAAAAGATCTAGAAGTCCTCAGACTAGTCCAACCATATTTTCAGATGACCGTAATAGTAGAAGGAGAAGGTATGAACATGATTAGTTGATGGGATAATTAAGAAATATTAAACCTCCAACCTTTGACGGTGAATTTAAACTGGGTGAAGAAGCATGAACATGGTTAGTAGGGCTCCAAAATATTTTTCAATTGCATAATTATTCATCAACCATGGAAGCAATAATATATATCTATCATTTGCAGGGAAGAGCCTCTATTTGGTGGGAAAATCTGGTAAAATTGAAATATACTGATGAAGAAAATATCACTTGGAAAAAGTTAAAAAAATATTTTCAACAAGAATACCTTCCATAGAAATACTATGATAATAAGATGGAAAAATTCTTTGAACTTAAGCTTGGAAATTTAACTATGGATGCATACGAGAAGATATTTCTTAAACTGCTAACTTATGAAAACTATATAAAATATGAGAAAGTTAAGATTGAAATATTTCTAAGTGGGATGCCAACTTTTTACAGGGATAATATTCAGTATGATATGCCCAAGACCCTTAAAGAAGTAACCGGGAAGGAAAAACATTTGTATAAGTTGGATAAGAATAAGGAACATAAGAACTTGAAGGGTAAGAAGAGTGTTACACGAGTCCAAAGAATAAACGGAACCAAGCCTCCTATTAACAAAATTGGTAATTTTCATAAGAAACCGGATTCAGATAAGAGACTTCTTGTTAGATGTTGGAATTGTAATGATAATTACTACACAAGGGGCTGTACAAATAAGAAAGGAGACATTATTCACAACATTCAAGAAGCAATAGTAGGCGATGTTAGTAAGACTTAGAGGATTTATGCAGCTTTGGAAGTTAGGTAGGCATATCATTAGTGTCAAATGATAGAAGTGGTAAGTAATATTGGTAATAGAACTATGTCTATTTTAATTGATTCAGGAGATAGTAACAATTATTTACGCGCAGTGTAGTTTTGAATTGGCCTCTTAAGAAAAGTAACCTTGAGGTAACAGAACTTGTACAATTAGCAACTTGAACTGAAAATGGGACTAAAATAAAAGTCAGAGAAATAGTAAGATAATGTCCTTTGGAAATGAATTGTTTAAGGGATATAACCAATTTGAATGTTATCCGACCCTTAGGCTCTTACAATGTTTTAATTGGTATGGACTAGTTGACTACACACCGAGCTATCTTAGATTGTTACAATAAGACTTACACATTTCTAAATGAGGAAGGAAACATAGTAAAAGTTAAAGAATACATAGACCGATATCTTTAAGACATGTTATATCCTTACATTTAAACAAGTGTTTTAGAAAAGGGTGTCAAATTTATGAAGCTCGCCTAGAATAATATAAGGAAAAGGAACCTCAGTTACAGGACTACCCTTTATTACACGAATTATAGATGTATTTTAGGAGATACTTGAAATGACTCCTAGAAGAGATATATACTGTACTATTGATCTAGTAAGCGATACAGTTCCTTCATCTAAAGTACCTTATATGATGAGTACACCTGAATTGAAAGAGTTACAAATGCAGTTAGATGAGTTATTAAAGAAAGGCTATAGTAGGTCTAGTGTTTCACCTTGGGTAGCATCGGTTTTGTTTGTAAGAAAGAAACATTGTACCTTGAGACTTTGCATAGATTATAGGAAGTTAAATAAAGCAATTATCAATAACAAGTATCCTTACCGAGAATTGATGACTTATTTGACCAGTTAAGGGGTGCCACAATGTTTTCAAATATAGATCTTAGATCGGGTTAGAATTAAGGAAGAGGCAGACTAGTAATGCAGATACTCAGAGAGAATGAGTTTTATGCTAAGTTAAGTAAGTGCTATTTTTATCAGAACAAGATTCACTAATTAGGACACATTGTATCAAAAGAAGGAGTCTTAATTGACCCTAAAAATATAGAATTAATTATGAATTGGCCAACACCTAAGACTGTGTCAGAAGTTAGATCTTTTATGGGAATAATAGGTTACCATCACATGGTTATAGAAGGATTTTCAAAGATTGCACATCTGATAACTTATTTACAAAAGAATGGTATAAAGTTTGATTGCACATTTAAATGTGAAACAAGTTTTTAGAAGCTTAAAGAGATGCTTACTAGTGTACCGGTTTTGAAAATTGTGAATCTAGATGAAAATTTTGTGGTATATATAGATGCATGTCAGCAGGGTATATGCGGTGTGTTAACTTAGAATGGACAAGTTATTTGTTATGATTCTAGGAAGTTAAAGGAACATGAACAAAATTACACTACTCATGACTTGGAATTAGCAACAATAGTACATTCCTTAAATATATGGAGACACTACTTAATGGGAAATAAATTTGAATTAAGAACTGATCACCATGGACTAAAATACTTGTTTGAACAACCTAATCTAAATGTAAGACAAATAAGATGGATGGAACTACTATCTGAATACGATTTTGACATTAAACATATAAAAGGAAAACAAAATAAAGTGGTGGATGCACTCTATAGGAAAATGAATGTGATGCACGTCGATATCAGTAGTAGCACTTCATATTTAAAGGATAGAATAAAAGAGACCAAACCTATATATGAATTATTTCAACAAGTTAAAGCAGGTTTACAATGACGGTAAACAACACATAAGTTTGGACACTATAACTGGAATATGGAATACTTAAGTATAAGAATAGGGTCTACATTCCTAACTCAGAAAATGTAAAGAAATTGGTTTTAAAATAAATGCATGATGTATTGTATGTAGGTCACTATGGTTATCAAAAGACAACAGAAGCAGTTAAGAAGGAATTATTAGCTAGGAATGAAAAAGGAAATTGCAGATTACATAGCTAGATGCTTAGAATGTTAGAAAGTAAAATTTGAACATAAACATCTTGCAGGTTTGTTACAACCTTTACAGATACCTGAATGGAAATGGGATGTAGTCAATATAGTTTTTATCACGAAATTACCTAAGATAAGGTCACAACATGATGCTATTATGGTAGTGGTAGACAAATTAACTAAATAATATCACTTTATATAAGTTAAGACTACACATAAAGCAACTGAAATAATAGACATTTATATGAAATATGTAGCTAGATTGCATGATATTCCGAAAGTAATTGTGTCAGACAAGGATTCAAAATTCACAGGTCATTTTTGGAAAGGTTTGTTTAAAGGTTTTAGAACATATTTGAACATGAGTACTTCATGTCATCCTCAGATAGATGGAGAGACAAAAAGGGCTAATCAGGTTATTGAAGACATGTTAAGAATGTATGTAATGGATCAGCCTACTAAATGGGAAAATTATTTGCATCTTGTAGAATTTCCTTATAATAATGGTTATCACTCTTCTTTGAAAGTAAGTCCTTTTGAGGAAAATTTATGGAAGAAAAGGAAACACACCTATTAGTTGGGACGATCCGACAGACAGAGTTATCATTGGGACATAATAATTAAAGGAAAAGGAGGATCATATGGTCAGGATTAAACAAAATTTAAAAACAACATAAGATAGACATAAAATTTATGCATATTAAAATAGGATTGACAGACAGTTTCAGGTTGGGTATCATGTGTTTTTGAAAGTGAAACAGAAAAAATAGTACTTTAAACTTGGGGAATTGTTGTAAACTTCTAGTTATATATTGTGGTCCCTTTGATATTTTGGAAAAGATTGGACTAGTTGCTTATGAACTAGCTTTTCCTCCTAGCATAAAAGTGCATAAAGTGTATCATGTCTCTTTGTTGAAAAAGTATGCGCATGATATTAGGCGTATAATTGACTAGAATATGATACATGTAAATTGTAGAGTAGATGATTTTGTTTTACATTACATGTATCATAGCGTGATCTTAGATGCATATGCTATGATATATCATTACTTAGATTATTTTGATACTAACATATGATGGACTTGTTATCATGTTGGTATATGTATGATTTCATGTCGATAGGTATACATGATGTTGATTATGTTTTGTATATATATATTTGATATGACTAGGTGGAGCCAGAAGGAGACTTTCTAGTAGAGCTTGTTGCCACTGTAGGAAAGAAGACCAAGCTACCCAGGAACAAAAAAAATCGTCAGGTTAAGGTTCAGTGGAGGCACTATACTCCCGAGGATGTGACTTGGGAATTAGAAGATGTAATAAGGGAGGCATACCTTCATATGTTTTGATATTTTGCAGCATGTCTGTGTATGCATCAAGGACGATGCATGGTTTAAGGGAGGAGGTTTGTAATACCATCTGGTTTATCCCATGGACATATTATTATTATTGTTATGTTGGACATAGTGGCACAAGGTTCCTAGAATATGGTTTTCACATTATTATTGTTTTTGTTATGTTTAACTTATAAAATAATTAATAAAATAAAAAACAATTGGACAAACGATGCCATGGAAGAGAGTACGAGGAACCGTGATGTTACACACAAGGGGTTGTGGAGAAGTGTTTACCTATGTGTGTTGAGCCTATGTTGATGTTGTACACCCTTCTTATGTGCTTGATGGACCCTCTTGGTTATGTACCCTCACATGTTATGTCACTCATTGGTTTTATTTACCTTGAGATTAATTTTTAATTGAGGATTGGAGTCCCTCTCTCACCTAGTGCGCCCTAATGAGCTGGATTGGTGTGCCTATTGGTGTAGCCACTTGATGTGTGAGTTGGATTTTTTGGAATGTAACTCTCATGCTTGTGTCCCTCTCTCTCCCAATATGAGCTGATCATGAAGGAATTTGATTTCCTTGTGTTAGTCAGCCTTGTGTGTTGGTTCATGGTTTTGCTCTTGCGCTTGTATTTGGCACTTGTGCTATCATTTTACTACTCTTGGTATGAGATCCCTATTGAGACTATGCCCAAGCTAAGTTACTCTGGATCCACTAGTATTTGTCCTAGATCCACCATAATTTCTCTTATTGGAAGTGCTACGTTCCATTGGGTTGTGGCCGTTGGACTAATTCCTTGGAAAAATTTGTCATTAATTGCACCCTTTCTTATGGAATCATGGTTCTGGCTCATGGGTGACCATTGCAAATTGAGTTTTGGCTTGCATTGTGTCTATGACTAGTTGGAATGTAGCAAGATCGATTTTGGTTGCGTATTTGGAAAAGATGAGTCCTTTATCTAATGTTTGTTCAATTTATTTGGCTCTGATCTGATTTATTTATGAATGCACATGAATTTTTTTATGAAACGTATGAGCTGTTTATGGAATAAATTTCTCATGGAATTCAATCTATTTATGCAAGTAAATTTTGTGAAGGAATTGGAAACTAGTTTTTGGGATTTTGTGCACAAAGTGTTTGAGGAAATTATTGTTTGGCACATTTGCTAAAGAAATGATTTCCCCCTATTCATTATATAATATGTATTTTTATGGTACAATAGCCTTAGAATGGTTTAATACACTTCTCTTTGACGTTTCTACCTTTTTATTCGAAAACTAGTTCTTTGATTGGATTGTTTTGCATAGTTTGGATACTTGGCACATGAAGTGTTTGTAAAAATGTCCGAGTGTTATTTTATGCTTATGTATGATAAATAAAATTTAAATTTGAGTGATAATGTGAGGGTAAATGTTCTTGATATTGTTTGGTAAATGTCTTCCAAAATTTTAGATCAATTTCCAATTTCTAGATCTTTCAATGTGATCGTTTTGAATAGATTTGTGACTTTGCATATGAAGTGTTTGAGGAAATTTTAGAATGATATATACCCATGTTATTAATGATAAATCATGTTATTTTAAGTGGAATGGAATTTGAATGATTCTATGAGTTGTGGATTTAATTATTCTAGCGATTCATAGAATTACTAGTCAATTCATATGAGCAAATTAGCTAGTTGTGTGAGTTATTTAATGGAATGTATATGGGTGGAAATATAAATCCATATGAATATAGGTGAATCATTATATAATTTCCATGATCTACAATAGTCATATATTTCCCTTTATTTGGAATTTGGAAAGTTAAATTTCAAACTAGGTACATTGCGGTGAAAATTGATAACTAGTTGTGGATTGAAATCTATGTTTTCGTAAAAACAGAATGCTACAACCATGTGCTTTGTTTCTAACATGTTATTATGTTGTAGGTGGATACTTATCATCTTTTATCCTTTACTCATGGATGCATTTCATTTTGGATAAGTTATTTAAACTCAATTCCTTGCGGTGAATGTTAACTAGTTTCATTGGAATTGATAGAAAATACCCCCTTATGTGAAATTGGAATGATATACAAATAAAAATTTAATTGGATGTAGGGGAACAATTAAATATGTTTTTATTCTATGTAGGGTTTATTTTGGGTTTAATGGCATGGTTACAAGTTGATTTTGTGCAAGACTAGCTGCTTATATTGGAAAACTAGTTAACTAGTCTTGCGGACTCTCTTTCATAATTACCATGATTAATTATTGTAATGTTGGTAATTAGGACAAGTAATCACATGAAATTAGATGTTATTAATCCATTGGGATTGATAATATATGGTTATTAAGTTTGTTGAGATTTCTCAATAAAGATTCATGGCATCTGGTGGAAAGTCCGCGGTGAGTGAGGAGTTGGTGTCGACGTTTTGAGCCATGCATGGCTCATCTTCACGACAATAGCGATGCCTGGGAAGTTGTTAATATTTCATTAATCTATTAATACAGAACAAACTACTTTGGATGGTGCCGATTAGGTGTTGATTCCTGGAAGATTCCTCAGGTATAAATAGTAGGGGTTCTCCCTGATAATCGATCCCAACTAGATCGTTCACCATTTGGTATAGGGAACCCATACAGTTAGCGACCCGACTACTGTAGATTTTTTTTTTTTTAAGTCTTTACCGGTTGCGGCCTGGTCCACCGTTTATGTAATTTTATTTAAATGAATGAAGTGCAACTTCCTAAGCTAAATGCAAGTGATTGATGAACAAAAGCCTCACAAGTGATGCGTAGGTTCTTACCTCCTGTTTTACCACTCTTACTCCTCAATCACTTCTATAAATGTAAATCTAAGAAAATTAATTATTTTCTAGTCTATTCTAAACTAATCTATCCCTATCCCCTAGGAGAGAAAATTTAGAAGAAGGAGAGTAATGTATTGTAATTAGTCATAGTTAATCTTGCAGATAACTGTTTCAATTCCATACACATAGTTACAATAGAAATATTAACAAAGATAGCTTTGAAACAAGAAATCATTCATTACTCAATTTGTACACATCATTTTATATGAAAAGCAAATCTTTCATCATTAAAGAAATAGTTCATAAAAGTCAGAATGATCTCACAGTATACGAAAAACGCAATAGATGTAATTATAGATTTAAAATTCCATATAATCCATGTAAAAACCCGTACAATCCTTTCCCAACAAAATTGCCCTTCTTTATTAGTATAAAAAATAGTTCTTCTTACAAATAAACCAACCTTCTTATGACATCAAAATTCCCTTTCATGCTACCTTTTACCTCTATTTATAATACAATTACAATGACTCCTCGACTCCCCGGACCTTAGGAGTTCCATAGTTTTGTCCTTTAGTGCCTTGCACTTAGAAAACATAATAAATTACATAAAGTGATAAAATACATAAATAGACAAGAATTTCAAGTAGGCCCAACCGGTTTTGAAATGTATTCCCCCCATGCATTAGCTTCCTCTGCAATAGTCCGATAATCTACTAGCTCCAACAATCTCAAGGTCACTTCATGTACGAACAACTGTGTCTCCACATTTGTCACTTTTGCTGGAGTCAATCTGTATAGGTATTCCAAGAGATAATTACTAACAGAGGCTTGTGTTATCCAGGTTTTAACCACTTCTTCATTTATGATTTCAATTTTCTGAATGTTTTGTTCATGCTCATGCAATCTGTCTTGGAGATATGCCATATCCTGATCCTTGTTTGGGAAGTCATTCACTTTTGCAGCCGAAGAAACCTGGAATTTATTATGGACTTGGCACATCTTTTTGTAGAACTCCGTGCATTTTTCCAGAGTATTTTCAATTTCATTGTTCAATCTTACATAATATTTTCTGCCAAATTCCAGGAGCGCCAATTCTATTTTTAAACCTCCTGCTGTATTCTGAGGAAAGTGTTCGGGAAATGTTGAATTGGCTTCTACCCAAGTCAGCTGGCTTTGAACATTCTTCCTGACTTCTAGTAGTCCTGTCCTGAAACTAAGTGATTCATCTGCTATTTCATTCAATCTTGTCTCTGCCAGCTTGACCTTATATATCTCATCCACGAGACTTACTTGAACTTGATGGATCTTTCTCCGGATCATGCACGCATGACCACAGAAAGAGGTAATGTCAGGCTTCCTTTCATTGGATATCTTAAGTTTAGTTTCCAGCGATATGTTCTGTGCCACTAGTTCCTCTACCTGGGTTCTTAGTCCCCCCACTTGTTTGTTTGTCGTAGATCTCTATGATTCTAATTCTAAATTTTTTCCCTCAAAATCCTTTTTCTCTCCTTCCGTAATGGTAACCTGCTCCTCCAATACATCCTTTTCCAATTCTAAAGTTTGATACTCCCTTTTGATCCTTTCCTTTTCTGAGAGGGTATCCTCGTGTTTCCTTTTTAGTGCTAAGCCTTCTCCTCTCACCTTGACTAAAGTGTCTTTCATTTAAGCATCTTTTCTTTATGACGTTCAACATCTTCCACCAACTTGTCAACATTATCAACGTTGGCTTGCACAGATGCTATACTACAGATGCTAAGAATTTAGGGTCCTTATTAGTGCCTTCCACAACGATTTTCTCAGTCACTGTGACCACATTAGGTTGGGTGTCGATCTTCAATATTTTCTCTGATATTCTAACAATAGTTTTCCTTGCCCTATCGAAAAAAATGGTATCTAAGCACGGCACTGTATGCTTCTTAGATGGGGTGTAAGGAATGAGTCCAAGAGGGGTGTGGCCACCTGTGATTGCACCGCTTAACGAAGCTTGAGGGTCCATTGGGTCGTTCTAAACTGCTTCTTGGTCCATTTCTTCTCTAAGCTTGTCTTCTTCTTCCTTCTTCCTTTGTTCCTCGGATGCTTGCTCAAATTTCTTTTGTTTTCTCCGTGCTTCTTCTTTCTTAAGTTTGTATTCTTCTTCTTGTTGTCTCTGAGCTTATTCTGCTCATTTCCTTTCAGCTTCTTCTTGCTTTAGCTTCAAGGCTTCTTCTTTTTTCTTTTTTGACTGCTTCTCTGTAGCACTGCTACTATCTTTACCCCTGCTTATGTCACCTTTCTTCTTGAAAAATTTACTTAGCGTGATCATGTTTCTGGCATTTCTATACACCTATTCATCCTTATCGAAGTGATGAGAGTATTCATAGCATACTCCAATGTTTGTACAATGATCTGCAACTTTTCCCTCCGCATCATTTCTATGGAAACTCTTCTCGCCAAAGCAAAATTTTTCCAAATATTTTACAAATAATTCAGAAGTGATTTTGACCTTAGTAAATTTGTAAATTCCTATGCAAAAGGGCAGTGGCGGGAATGCTTCCTTTTCATGTCGAAGAGGAAGTTACCTACTCCATCTATGAATAACTGTCTTACTGCTTCCTTATGGATTACATAGTCCGTGGAAAATTTGGGCAGTAGTGAAGGGGCTCTAGAGCCTCCATACATTCTCAGGTAAGTTCCTTCCTGAGAGAAGTAGTAATCCCCATATTCGCAAATAACCCCCATGGAATTTTCCAACAAACAGTGGGGCCCTTTGAGGAAGATGAGCTCATATAAAGGCATCATAAACTCTTCACATATTAGCTTGTAGAAACTTGTATTGTTATGCGCCCAAAAAACTTGATAAGCATCATATATAGGGGTCTTAGTGTGTTCCCAAGTGCAACCGAGTTTGGGGAATGGGTGTCTGCATAGGATGTAGTCAATCAGGTAAGAATCCATGTAGAATTATGACCTTCTTTGAGTCATCCCTCCTTACGTGGCAGCTACACATGAAATCAAGCTACTGGATAGGATATCCGCCCAATTGAAAATTGTTCCTTCAAAGGACACATAGTATATCAATGGGATCCAACTTAATGTATATGATCTCCCATTTTCCTGACCAAAAATCCTATTCAACATTAAGGCTATGACCTTGAAAGGGGGGCATGAGCTTGCAAATTCGTATTCGCCAGTTACCTTCTAGCATAGTTGTCTTCTTGCTATCATCATCCTTTTGGCACATTCCACAATATCCAACTCCACTTTGCTCACCCACTCATCAGTCATCATAACTTGTGGAAGTGGCAGTTTTCAGGCCATGGATATGTAAGCCGGATTGAAAGAAGAAAAAACTTCCCCTTCTATATTGGAAATAATCATCATGGTGGGGTTTGTCTGTGGTAAAATCTAGCCGGTGACTTCTACACATGGGAACAACTCTGGGCGTCTAGTTGCCTTAGTAATTCCTGATTTTCTTATATTTTCATATAAGGACATATCTTCTAGACTCGCATCAGGGACATTTTGGTCTTTGATCATCTGATATATCTTCCCCCATTTAAACTCCTGGTCAGCTCTTGTGATGGATTTAGTGTCCTCGAATATGATCTCAGTCTTGGATATAATCTGCACATCTGAATCAACCTCAGTGGTTTTATCCTTCTTCTTACCACTCTTCTTAGGCATGGTGTGAGCTTATCTTTTCCTAACCATCCTCCTGTAGGTAATTCTTCTTGGTGAGAGACAAACTTGTGGCATGATCACAGTAAGGATGAACATTTCACTACTTGTTTTTAATGCATAAATGTTAACTGCTCCTATACAAGTCCACATGGTTAACAAGTTTCATTGCCATTTTCTTGTTCTTTAAGCTCAGAATCATGAGGGATCGAGGTTTATACCCAAAACCAAGAAGACTTGAGTGTACTGTAAAGTTTCGGTTCACACCTAAGACCCCTAAAAACCTTTTATGCAATGGCACTAGCCCTTAGGAATATTGTAGACAATTCATTCCTCCACACCCAGGTTGAGAAGAAAACCAATCTGAGGCTCTAAAACGCAGCAATACCTAGAGTTGAAAGTCGAAAGCGTCTCCCCTTCATCACAAAATCATTTCCCAAAATTTTCAACCTAAAAAACACGTAGGGCGTGAGGCACCCGACCTGAAGTAATATTATTGCAAAAACCCTGAGGTTCAACATACTAATACTACCGACTCGGGCAAATAAAACCCAAACAGTACGATAAATATTGAAAAAAACTCCATGGAAGTCGGGCTAGAATGCTGGAGAGCGTTCCAAGACATAAAGGCAACCGTGAGGCTAAGGGATTTCCTAAGCACAATCTCTTGGTGCTTTTAGTAAAAAATCCTATGTGCGATGGGTTTTCTTTCATTAGGAAAGGACCCCGAAAAGTGATGGGGAAAAAACCAACAGTGGTAACTCTCTAAAACCCTAGACCTTCACCATATATAGTTTTTTAAGCTTCTAGAAGAGAAAAACCATAAAGGACAGGTTTAAGTGCCTACCTGGAAACTGTCACGATGAGTGCAGTGTCAGACGTAAAGGCACGAAGGCTCCAAATGTCTGTCGGTGATTCGATGCGTCCAAAACATTATTTGCGGCAACAACCCGTAAACAAATCACCACATTTATATATAAAAAATTTCCAAAATTGTAATTAATGCGGTGGTTGGGAGTACTAAATGCAACGGGCTCGAAACGTCATTTGACGGTAACTTTTAAAACTCGTCGTATAATGCCGATAGCTTATCAACAGTTTTCTCCGGGTTTTGCTGATATATGGGTGGTAAAAATTGAGTTTTCTGTGACAATGTTGGTTACAACGGGTGAGTTCCGTCGACACTGTCGGCAGAAACCCATCAAAAACTTTCGATGAAACACTGTAGGCAAAACTCGCAAAAGTCTTCCGATGAAACACTGTTGGATGCAAAAGCTGAGTTTCGCTGATAGCATCGACAAAACTTGATGAGAACTTCTGATGAAACACTATCAAAACTCGGAGAATTCTTCCGATAAAATCATCGATGGTGAAGGTTGAGATTTTCCACGATAGTGTCGGCAAAAAAGGGTAAGTTTCACCGATAGTGTCGGAAAAACTCAACACGAACCTCCGATGAAGACGTCGGTAAAACTCAAGGAATTATTCTGATAAGACTCTTCACTTGGCTAAAACTTCAAAAGCTTGGCCAACAAAAGAACTTCGACGAAAAAGAATCGGAAGCAACTCACCAGTGATTTGGGACAATGTTGGCAGAACTCGTTGAGTTCGTCCAATATGTCGGAGAAACTGGCCAAGTTCATCTGATGCGTCATCAAGGCTAGAGGAGTTGACTCGATGCGTCGAAAAAACTTGCTGAGATCTTCCGATGTGTTGGCGAAACACGCTGAGTTCTTTCGACACGTCGGAAGAAAAACCTGAGTTTTTTTAACTTAGCCAAATAACTTTTCTGGCTCAAATCAAAGAAAAAACGAAGTGCTTGAAGGAAACTTTCAAGAAGTAAAACTTGTCTAAGGAAGGCTTAAGATAAAAAATTAAGGAGGGGCACTAAAATTGTAAAATTTTGGGGAAGCAATTGTAGCAGCAACACTAGGTTACTAGTTTTTTTAGGGTTTTGAATTGTTCTTAATTTTTAGTTTCATTTTAATTACCATATTTTAATTTATTAAATTTTAATTAATTGTTTATTATTCTCACCTAATTAACAATTTTATTAATTATTCTTTTAATTTGAATGTGTTTTTTGATTAGTTTAAGATTTAATAAAGAAGTTTATTAATTTTAGTTTATTAGTTAATTTAGTAATTAATTTATTTAGATTTATAATTTGATTTAGTAAATTATTAATATTAATTAGGTTTGTTTATATTTTGATTTTTAATAGTTTGTTAGTAAATAAATAAATTTAATAGGAATTTAATAATATTGATTAGTTTTGGATTAATTAATTAAGTAATCTATTAATTATTTAATTTGATTTTTAAATTAATTAGTTAAATAGTATAGTTTTTTTGTTTATTAGTTAATATATTAGGTTTGATATTAATATAGTTAGTTTAGTGAAGTAATTATAATTATAATTATAATTTTAATAATTTAGTTTTCAATTTATTTTAATTATTATTTAGTTTAGTTAGGTTAGGTAGTCGGGATCTACTAATGGTCAGACTGTCGTCCCTGTTCAAGCAACTCGGGTTCTTAACTTTCTCGATTGCCTCCCTGATTCTTCTTCTTGACCAATTATCAACTTGTGCTAGCACCTACGTAGCCTCTATTTTTATTGGGTGCTTTGTGTTATGAGAGTGCTCTACTAACGCTGATTTATGAGTTCTATCCAGGAGGATGTCAACACAATTTTATTTAACCCTAGTTCGAATAGACCATCCCGTTTCACCTATGTAGGTTTTCCCGCATTCACAAGGAATCAGGTAAACCCCCTTTCTAGACTCGGGTCTATCGGATCTTTCATAGACCGAAGGAGCTTTTTGATGTTATTTGGTGGTGAGAACACATAATCAATGCTTTTCTTTTTCAGGTGTTTTTCTATTTTGTCTATGATCCCTTGAATGTAAGGGATAAACACCTTGTGATCACCCACCTTCTTTTCTTTGAAGGAATCCTTTGGTCTATTCTCGTGGGTCTTTTTTATTGCGAGGGATTTGCTGATTTGAGATGGAATATAACCATTGCTTAGGAAGACGTTGCATATGTGTTATTTCTAAGAATATGTGTGGTCTTTATCAGAAACTCTTAAGGCCCTAGTGATTAGAGTGTTAAGAACACCCCTTTTCGGTTCGGGTGATGATGCGGGAGGGTGTGAAGGTATTTCTCTGTGTTTGTTTTCTTCCTATAGACCTTGTGGGATATGCGCCCATCCCTTTTTTTGATAACCAATGTATCAAGAAAGGGAAGCGCCTTGTTTTCGTCAAACTCTTTCGTAAATTTGATGGATTTGGATTGTTTGTTTAGATGATCCACAATTTTTTCCAACTCTTCCTTCCCATGGGCCCATATTAAGAAAGTATCATCGACAAATCTAGATTATATGGTTATTTTATAAATAATTGGATTTGTAATGCATGTCGTCATTTGCACACTAAGTGTCATTAAGTGTCGTAATTAACACCTTAATTACTAGTTAACTGTGAATAAAAATAATTACCCTTTAGAAGTGGCTAGATAGAGGTTCACACTAAACAGTCCATTCTTATTTAATGTTGGAGAGGACATAGTTCTTTGAATGCTCGAGCGTTTTGTTCTTTGAATTCACCTAAGGTGATAGTCTTCTGAAGAGATCGAGTTCCAAGAGTTGGGATACCTGTGTTGAAAAGGAGGATCAGATGAAGATAGTTAGTGTTGAATCTTGATTTAACACCTAAATTGGAAAAATAAAATCTTGCATTTTGTGGATTTCTGTGAGAGACATCTTCATAGAGGAGAATCGATGTCAGATTCATATTTTGCACTGATATGTTGATGATATAAGTTCATTTTAAGCATTCCTTAAATTGTTGTAAAAAATATGCAAATTTATATATCCTATTTATCTTTCAATTATTTTGAAGGAGTGGCCTCTCTACAGAAGATCGATTCCATCTTTGTCTAGTTTACACACATAGATACATTGTGCATGAGGAGGCGTCACCTAGTTCATTCTTTAATTAACCTTTTCACCCCTACGTTGAATAGAAATATTTTGATTCCCCTTCCTGGAATTACACTTTGTATTGCCATGGTTTCATTATATGTGCACTTGCATTACAAATATGATAGTTTATCTTTGAGAGAATCAGAACCCTAATAAATTTTTAGAGGATGGTGCTCATGAGAGGACACTTTAATACTATGTTTTGAACAGTTAGATATCTGCATTTATGGGAAAGACGTTGTCTTGGTTAAATTTTGTAGAAGATCCGAATACATGACTAATTATTATGGGAAGGAGCAAACATTTCCTATGATGGATCTATTTATGATTTCATTCAGAAGAGAGGATATCTTAATAAAAAAACTGATCTTTGATAGTTATATATTTTCTTGCTCATTTTTAATGGGCTCTGGTAATTCAAGTAGATTGTTCGTCATAAAGAATCACTTAAAACCATATGCAGATATATCTTGTTCCACGTATAATTATTTTGAGAATGAAAGAAGTGGATTCCTTATGGAGAATTGTAATGTCCCCATTCAAATAATTGCATAGTAGGACAATTCCATCAATCCTACTAGTTCCCTAGGTTGGATGGATACAATTGGAATTTTAATAAGGGAGATAATAAATGATGTTCAAACATTAGAATGGAATAAATATTTAATAATGGATCTAATTAAATAAATACAAGAGAAAATTGAAGTGGAAATGGAGCATGGAGGCACATGGAGATTATGGGGCCCACACAAGCTAGAATTTATGTGCCACATGGCATCCTCCTCTTGCAATTTTGAATCCATGGGAAGCATAATGTTCTTGGATGAGTTAGAAGGATAATACACTTGGCCATATGCATCATAGGTCAAATTTTGAAGGAAATATAACTTACATGGGAGAGGAAGAGTCAAATGGGAGCTTCTTGGACACTTGGGCCAGATTCCCTAACATCTATGACACCAATGATGAAGATGCTATGACATTTATGACATATTGTAGACCTGAAGGTTGAAATATGACCATTATGACATGTCATGCCTAAATATAGAATCCAATAATGTGCTCATGTGATTTGGGGAAGCTCAATGGGCCCCTACTCGAATTGGGGGGAGATGGAAGGCTAAGGAAGGGAGGACACATGGAAAATCTTCAGCACACACCCTAATTCGA
Organism: Pseudotsuga menziesii; assembly: GCA_001517045.1. NCBI lineage: Eukaryota > Viridiplantae > Streptophyta > Pinopsida > Pinales > Pinaceae > Pseudotsuga > Pseudotsuga menziesii. The sequence continues at coordinate 104,114 of LPNX010868052.1, forward strand.
TTTGGCTTGAGTTTATGGATGGATTGGTAACCTTAGAAGGCTAAGTATGTTTATAAAATATATGGATCAACCAAGTGAAGGGCTTTGGATCATTTAAGAAATTTGCATTTGTGAAGAGAGCGAGCTAGTGGATGACTAGTTTCTTGCCTTAGCAAATTTCGAGGGTGAAAGATTTCCATCCAAGTTGGTGTTTGGAGAGGCCATTCAGGTATTTCATGTAGATTTAATGGATTTTTTATTTTCAGGTGTAAGCTATAGGGAAGTTCTTGGTTTCTTCTATTGCAGCAGAATTCTCTCAACCATTTCCAGTCTTTATTGCATAATCTTGCTCATGGAGGGATTACGCTTTGGGCGAGATATTGTACTCTTTGGGAGAGATTATCATGGTCCATTTCTGATTTTAATAATCTTAATATATTATGTTCTTCATATTCATAAAGTCTCAGGCATAAATACCAAATGGTTGTATGTAAAAGTGAGTATTAATGAGCAAACAATGACCATTTCCCCACTATATTGATGTATGCCATTGTAATGCTTATGATTTCGAATGAAAGGATGTTTATTTGATATATTTATGATGAATGGAATTCCATTTATGATTATTACAAGTTTCATATCCATCACTTAAGCATTTGAAGTCATCTTACTAAGTTTATTAGCATCTGGAGAAGATTTGGTGCCATTTACCCAAGGGTCGAACTAGTGATTTTGTAGCTCTTTGGGAGGGGGTTATAACAACCTTTACAAAATGAATAGTTATGCACATGAGAAATTAATAATTTCCCTTAAATATCCTCTTCCTTTGTTCATAAATTTGAGTGGGTTTGGGAGCACTTGGAAATCCATTTTTTAGCATTTATCGTGGGGGAATTGGAACCCCAATTTGCTAGTGAAAACGCATACCTTGGACAGAATATTAACCAATTTTGTAGAAGTATTTGGAGGGTAATAAATCATCATTGAACATCATACTAAATTCTTAATATCAGTCATATACCTTCTCAGAATATCTGGGAGCATTTGGGTCAATTTAGAGACCTAGACATCAAAATTAGTCAACGGTCGAAATAGGGGAAAAATGAAAAGCTGGTCATTTTAATAAAATTTCTTAAAAAGGGACATGTGACAAGAATACATTACAACCTTATAAGCTTGTTTATTTTTGATAAGAGAGGGGGAATCTTTAATAAAGAACCATATTTTTTTTAAAGTTAACATTCGATCTATTTATCCTAGGAGAGTCATTGGTTAATACTGACCGATCCTGAATACTTGACCTATAATATTTATCTTGAGATTAAAGGCATTGAGTTTGTAGTACTGGTCCCTTTGTTTGAAGAAAAATTCATTGGTTTGAAAATTATACTTAATGCATACATAATGGAGTATTATCACATCCATGGACGAGTTAATAACTATATAACTGAGCTTATTGTTGATTGATATTTATAACTTTATCTTTGAGGTCATGTTAAAAAAATCATGGAAATATTTCTTAGTGCCTCTTCATTCTAGTGATTTTGTTTCCCAAAGTGAGGGTGGTCTATTGGCAAAAAGAATATAGATCAAACAAAGAGACAAAAGGTTGGGTGGAACGATGCAGTCAAGCCTTTAGTTTTCCATGCATATTTGATTCAGATAAGTGTCCTACATTAATATGTTGTTATTATTCAAAAGATATAAGGATCATCAATATGTTTCCTCACTGTGTTGAAATGTTTAAACGTGTGTAAGGTCTTAACTTTATAAGGTTTAAGGTGATGGTATGGATGAATGCATGTGTCTGTCATTATTTTTAGTTATCTTCCTTAAGCATTGATTGTAATGTATGCTTATAGTTGTTATGCTGATGTATTAAACTATAAAAGAGTAAGCCCATTTATAAAGAATGACTAAACAATCTTCGTGGCATTATGGAAAATATATTTGATAAAGAATGACTAAACAATCTTCGTAGCATTATGGAAAATATGTTATTATTTAATAGCATTATGGAAACTATGTTATTATTTAATTAAGTAATGATTGGAACATTTTCATTTATTATTTTTAATTCCTTTTCTACTTAATATTTCATGACTACAAAGAATGATTGAAATGTATATAATTAGTTGAGCTTAGTTTTTATAATCATAGAGAAGGCAGCCCTTAAAATTACAAGAGAGTAACTTTGTTAAGGGTAAGATATAACTTGTATAATAATTCAAGTATGCTTGGAATGTTTTAAGAAAAAGAGTTTTATTAGTCCCAGCCTTCGGCTAGCAGGGACTCTATGAATCGACTTGCTGCCATTTCTATTAAATTGCACAAAAATCAAAGTATTTTGGAAAGCATTTAACCAAAGTTTTGTTTACCATCTTGTTTTTATCGGTTTTCATCCTTTATATCAACCAATGACAATGATTGCACCTTTATATCAGCAAATATAATTTTTTGTGGTCTTATTTGGGCGCATCCCGAGGCAAGGGATGAGGCAAAAGAAAATTTTGTGGTCTTATTTGGCCTCATCCCGAGGCAAGGGATGAGGCAAAATAAAATTTTGAAGCTTCCATCCTATGTTTGAAGCATTAAATATCATATATTACAAAATTTTCAAGTAATGTTAGATACTACTCTAGCAATAATCAATAAACATAAAATGTTTGGGCTCACATTAAGTATTAAGTGTAATGTAAGCCAAACCTTGCCACCTCTCACATGAGGTGCACAATTTTTAACATGATAGGTTGCATAATTTTTGACTTGACAAATTGCAGCATGCATAGTTGCTTGCACAATTCTTGACTTGGCAGGTTGCAACATGCATAGTTTCTTGCACAATTCTTGACTTGGCAGGTTGCAACATGCATATCCATGCAAAAGCCTCACAATTGGTACCTTGACATGGTTATATATCTTTGCATCTAAGTTTTCGTTTCCAACATGCCCCAATTTTGCAAAAATAATATTATCATATTTGATTTTATTTCAAGACAATATGTTAAATTTTATGCTAAGTTGTAATTGATGATTCAGCAGAGTCAAAGATGTTGAATGTAATTCTGAATATTTTAATTATAAATAAATAAAAGTGGAGACAACAGCTTGGGAGAGCTCTTAAAAGAGTGTTTACTGGTCAAGTTGGTGGAGAAGACTGGGTGGAGAGCAAATAGATAAGTGGCAACATCCTCAAACACATCCAATGTTGCAGATGGCAACCTCCCTACATTTGGGGTCATGATTCCCCAAGAAAGTGGGATCAGAGCAGGTGGCTCAATTAATGACAACTAACCCAAAAAGACCTAGGCAATCTTAATAAAAATGCCCATTGAAGAGAGATGAGGCTGCTCATTTTTCCAGGAAGAGAATCATTCAGGTGAATGTACTTCAAAGGATTTCATTGGGAAGGGAATTTGTGGAAGGTGTTTGAGGGGTAAACTGCAGAAAGTGATCTAGTGCAGCTTTTTAGCTGAAGGATCTTACTGCTGAGTGCAGAGTGATTACTAAGTCTTTGGATTAGTATCTTAGTTGTTGCTCCACCAGTTCTCAGCCAAGGAGACTAGGAAATAGGCTCAGGGGTCCTGAGAAGACGCTGTTTGAGCGCTCTCCAAGAGTTCGTGGGGAGGAACAACCTCCCAACGCTGTTGTTGTCCAACTTAAAACAGGTTCTAAAATTTTTATTTTTATTTTTCTGTGTTTAAAGTTTATATGTGAAATAGAATGGTTAAGGAATGATTAAATGTTTAGTAGTGAACTTATAGAGATTATAATCCTTTAATTATTTAAAATGTCGAATATGTAATTGATAAAAAATAATCCTACCTGTGTTTTTCCATGTCTGGAATGGACCAGACCGTACTCTAGCACATGTAGTATAGTTTAAAATAGATGAAGGATAAGAAATAAATCTGAAATGAATAGAGTTATTATGTATTTCAGAATGTTGGAATCATTTCTTTCTGCAGATAGTTGCTTTCAGGAAAGAATATTAATCTGCCTAGTTAGGTTTATTGTTTAAACCAGACTGTTGTAATAAAAATGATAGAAAATAAATAGCCATAATATTTTACTGATAGCATTGTATTATATTCATGAGTTGTTCAAGTAGATAAGTTCTTAATTTTACACAGTACTTCCTTTTGTAAATTATACTATTAACCTGTAACAAAGGAAATAGAAACAACTCAGATATAATGCTTATCTTATTATGTTAAGCAAAGATTTAAGTATGGTTCATTTAGTTTATTTCTTTTACTGAAATTAATAACTAACTTAACCTGCAACTATTCGAACCCTAGGTAGGGTTTAGTAACATAACTAAATTCTAAAGACAAATTAATTCAAAGATAAAGAATATCTTAACAAAGAACTTATTTAGCTCTAACAGTATTTTTTTATATATAATCAAAACAACTAAGATACGACAGTAACTTATGTTTAATTAATAAGTATTTTAACAAGGAATTGTCCTTTAAACAGATTATACATGTAAAGGAGTAACGACTGGGTCGAAACCCTTATTTCTTTTCTTAGTAAGCTAACAGAAATAATACTACTAAATGAACTAAACTAATATAGACTAGTCACAGTCTTTATTAATAAAGTGTATGTACAAATACAAGCTTAAGTAATTATAGTATATACAGATAATAGATTAACATAAACATTATCGTTTACAATTTAAAAATTCTTTAAACAAACTAAAGGAATCTTTAAAGAAAGAAACAAAGATTATTTCCATAAAACCCTAACTTGGAAATCCTTGAGTACTGGAATAGTTTTAAATTCTATTAACAGTAATCTAATATATTGATTAACAATACATAAATGATCTTCTTACAAGTTAAATAGGGTAAAAACCCTAGTTCGTAATTCTGAGCAGAAATTACCCAATATTCTTTAATATACAAAACCATTACAGTAGTAACCTAGGATAAGCAAGGAACTTATTCTTTTTATATAAGCATTTAAAGAAAAATTTAATTCAATCACATAGAGATAGAATAAAAGTACTGTTGGCTGCTATGGGCAGACCCGGGTTTACTATAATCAACCAACAACACCCCTAGATCACTGGCCCTTTCGGCGACAGACCACAAAGCGGCCTAAAGTCTCACCCGAAGTGACTCTAATGGGTTGGCCAAGGACTCAAGCATCTTGGACCGGGTTCTGTGGCAATCCCACTGGTGGCTCGCAGCTCTCCTAGCTGCGGTCTCTCCTCGCCTCGCAGCTCTTCTAGCCGCAGGATATTCCTTTACACCGCCGCGCGATCCTTTCCTACGGCACGCACTTTCTCAGACCCGCGATATCTCCAACCTTATCGCATCGCCGCGCACGGTGTGACACGCAGTTCCTGCCCAACGCTAAGTCCTTCACCTGCGGTATCGCCCACCGCATCTCCTCTGTTGGTGCGGTATCACCTCTCTGTGATATCCTACCTCTGCGGTTTAGCGCACTTAGTGTTGCTCGTGTCGACGTGCAAGACTTAACATACATGGCTATTCGATACAACAATAGAGACTGTTTTACGCAAAGTATAAATGAACCGTAAACAACGTGTCAAAGATGTTAACCTATATTTACCCTTCTATATTACTGTGAACTGATTAACACATTCATTCATTAAACTGTAAACAAAGTCCATAAATTGACTGAGAAATGCATAAGTAAACATAACACATAAACCAATCGCATAACACTGATTTTAACGTGGTTCACCTCCAGGATGGAAGTTACGTCCACAGAACTGTGTTTTATTATAGCTCAGGGGAAGGTAAAACACAGTTCTGCTGCACCGCATATGCAGCTTAAGATCTTCTCTCTTAGATCTCTTTTCTCTTCTATATTGCTCTACTACAATATACTCTTCCCTATCTGTCGATCCCTGCGGATATTTACATACATATTCTATAAGCCAGCTACTGGTTACCGTAAGATTGCTACCGCTAATAACAGAACCAGAGCTAGGCTTTTACAACAGTCTAATAGTCTGCAAAAACACTACTATCGACTGAATGAACCAACTACTTAACTAACAAAATGACTAGATAGCTCTTCAACCCGCCAACCCTTTTACAATACAAAATATATTCTTATATAGGCAGCCCGAAGGTCTTGCCATTACAACACTGTGGGCCTGTTCCAACAGTAACCCAAAACCTAACTAGTGACAGTCGGCCATATCTGTACTTGAGGTAGCCGCTTTCCGTCACACCACAGCTCTCTGCAGTCTTCCATACTTCCCGGCACTGATCATGGGTACTATGCACCGCTTCGCTTTTCTGTCCTTCGCCTTCAATGCTTCAGCCTCGTTGCTCCTTTTCCTTTATGAGGGTCGCTGAGCCCTCATGTCTTCCGCCGCTGCCTTCAATGCAATGGTTGAGCTCTCTCTTCTCGTCCGCTCAGGTACCTCTGCCTTCTTGACTTTTCTATCTTAAAATTCATGGTTTCCGGCTCTGCTCTCCAGCTGGAAACGTGCTACGACATCGTAGCTTTGTCTTAACTTCTTTCCGCCAAAACTTATCTTTCCGCCAAAACTAGAAGCTTCTTCTGTAGTTGCGGGACCCTGCTCCAACAAGTACATAAATGAAAACGAAGGTAAGCTAAAGACAGACTGTCTTAAAAAGATATTTACATTATATCAACAAGCCTGAAGTCTAAACATAAATCAAAACTTAACAGAGTACGGAAACCTCAACTAAGAGCCGAGCACCCATATCTTGATATGGAGTATAAACAAGTATTAACAAAATATTACAAAACTGTAAGTTCAAACCTAATACGAGAGGAGAGCTTTACAAGTTACAAATTTAAGCCGAAGTCACCTTACGAAAAGCAAGGGTTATAAACAAAAAAAAACTATAAAAACGAAAAACAACAACCCAATACTGGGTGCAACACGGTCGAGACTTCTTCCAACTGCCGCAAGTCTGTACAAGCAGGGAGAACCATGTTTGAAACTGGATCTTACCGTAGACTGTTCGTTGAGCCATTTGAGCAGCGCGACTGTCAACTATGGAGACAAGTTAACCTGCAAATGAAGAACTAGAATTAATTAAAAATAAAGAACCCATATGCAGAATGGAAACCGTAATTATTTGCTAGTTTTTAATTATTTCTACTTACCTCAGCAGGAAGTAAAACGATAGAACCTCGGAGGAATAAAAACACCACAACCAGTGCTAAGAAGAGCGAAACCCTCATTCTCGCCGAGGATAGAGACGACGGGACTCTGGTTCATTTCACACTAACAGCAGGAGTGAAGGTAAGCCTGGGTAATGGCTACGAAGGAGTCAACAAGCATGGAGTATGACTGTCACCAACACGCAAGCGGGAAAACTAAACTCCAAAACCCTACGACGAAGGAGCTTAACAATCCTACACGCTAAGCTCAAACTTTCACTGGTGACAAACCACAGTAGAAGAGCAGCAAAGGAAGCTACAGGCGGCCGTAAAGCCTTTTGCAAAGAGAGCAGTGAAACCTGACCGAAATAAAGAACTCACAGAGGAGGTGGGCAACATAACCTAGTTCAAGGGAGTAAGACACGACAAAATGCAAGCGTTGGAGCCACTGTAACTAAATTCCACTCACGACCACCATGGGAGCTTGCAGAGCAGCCCAAAGGGCCAACGTAAATGTCGGAACACGAATAAGCCAAGGGTTAGGGTTGGCAATTATATATACAACCAGTGCATGGCCAAGGAATTTCCATGTGGCATCAATAATTTAATCATGCAGTGGGTGGACTTTCCATAGTCACCTGTGATCCATAATAACCAATTATTCTCCCAAAATGATTTCTTCAAACAACATTTAAACATTATAGTTTGCATGGGTTTCAAATCATACGATAATAGTTCTAAAGTTTGGTGTATAGCTCATTATTGGTGTGGGTATGCAACGTTATGATAACGTTGACATAACACATATTATAACCTTATATCCTCGTAACCTAGAAGAAATCTTGCATAATTTATTGGTGAACAATGATACGAGATTTTGCTAGTAAATCTCGTGAGAATTGTATTTCTCTATTGTAAGTTTGTACTAATAATTAACTTGTGAAGATGTTAAAAGACTATATAAACATTTATCGTTAGTAATATGCATAATACCTATATAAGTATTAACTCCTTTTTTAAATGGTAACAACTCATCAAAGCTTATATAGTAATATCATTATTGTGTGAAGGGTGGTATAATGACTAAGTTGTTACCAATATTAATCCAAAGACTAATATGAAATCGTCGACATATAAATAGTCTAATTAATGGTATAAAGAAATAACTATCTAATAGTTACAGTTTTCTCTTACTTGGTGGCATGAAAGTTCTACATAACATTTAAGTTGAGAACTTTGCATAGTATCATTTTGGGCAGATTCATCAATATTTTTGCAAGTGCAACATTATTTAAACCTTATTTGTTGATAAACAAATAGTTTATGCACTTTTGTAAGTCTTAGAAACTAGCAAAGTAATTGTTAGCAAACTGTGTAAGGGCAAGTGAAATGTAAGAACATTTCCTATGAACTGTTTTATTTAGTTCAGATCAAAGAGATCTTATCTTAGAATTTTAGGTTGTTTCTCTTTACTTGGAAAAATAGTTTTATGTTTTTGCCAAAATACTCAGGTTAACATAAGATAAAAAGATTGACTCTATAAGAAAAGCACCAACCTTGAAAGCTGTTCATAGATAGAACTTAATACAAGAAATGTATTATAGAATTGCTAGGACATGCATAACAAAATTAAGTTTATCAAGCAGATAAAATAAATGTTCAGAACCAAAGGAAGTAGTACTGTCGCTATGTACTCTGCAGGAAGAAATAAAATCAACTGATCTTCGTTTACTTTAGCAACTGAAGAAAACAAACTATTTTACCTTATGGAAGTGGTCAGGATTACAGTAGCTTATCTACTAAGCTTATTATTTTGCAAATAGAAATATTGCTGGATGCTTTATGAAATTTAAGACGTTACTCGATCATTCATACCTGTAAACCTGTAAGAACAAGTAATCCACCTGCGTTAGCATAAATGCTAAGTAAGCCCGGAATTGAAAGTCAGATTCCACCTACTGTCATAAATATAACTCATCAGTAAACCGAATGTAGAAATAATGCGCAAGATAAACTTAATATTGTGTTAATAAGAAAACTGCTGAGTTAACAAAGTTGAGTTTATGCAAACTAATCTATTAACTGTTTCTTTTATGACTAACCGTTAGCTGTTAGTAAATTGTAGTCTCAACATTTTATATTATTTCAAAATTTTAAATTTTTGTGAAAATTCATGGTTTTGACATGTGGTATTAGAGCATAAGGTTCAAACTCTAGGCCTTGATGAAGCCCAACTAGCTTTCATGAAACAGTAAACTGAATTATTATGCTGACGTATTTTATTTTAAATTTTATTCAACAGAGAATTGTTTTTCTAAAGTTTAACAGACATGTATGGAAAGGATGGAAGAATATGCAGAGCAGGAATCTCCAGTTACTGAACCAGGAAATTTACCAAGAGATCCTATACCAGAGGATTTAACTACCAATTCCTCAGAATTGTTACAAACTGTAAAAGATCTAAAATCTGAAATGGAGTCTGTAAAGCGAGAAAATGAAAGGATTCTGAGGGCTCAAGAAGAGATGAACCAGATCCTAACTGAAAAGTTTCAAACTGAGGGAAGGGGTAGAAGAACATAATCAAAAGATACAAGTCATCAACGTAAATAAAAAATGATGAAACATACTAAAACTGAAAGTAGTTCATCTTCTGAGGTGTTTGGTGAACAACGAAATTAGCATTCTACTAGTGACAGTAGTGAAGATAATCAGTACACTAAGAAGAGGAAATACAAACCTTATGAGGAGATTTTCGGAGAATTCAAAAAGATAAAACCACCAACCTTTAATTGTCACACCCCGGTTTTGACCCTGTTTGCATGATGTATATAATGTAATTCATCATGGTGAGGAGCTAGAGGCAAAAGCCCCACCATCGATTCGATTGTGTATGTTTCGACAATGGGGGTAGTTGCCGATGGTATATCGTGCTATCCGACACATTATAATTCGGCATCATGTAAACACGCACATCAAATAAAATAAACCACAACGAGCTATGGCAGTGCAACGTGAAAGATGAAAAGGGCATGATTCCAAAGGATACGGGGGTGAGCGATGTCAACCTTGGTCTATGGGGGGGAAACCCATGTGTTACCCTTGTTTGATTTGCAATCTCCCTTGTCTCACCCAACCGATTTAATGTCTTGATTTTGTTAGTTGAGGTAGTTATTTCTGAGTAGTGGTGGCTATGGAAGGACTGTCAGCCCTTTCCCACGTGCCCATTCCACCAGCAGACTTTCCTCTTCCTGTCGCGTGAGGCAGAAGAAACACTCTCCACGAGGCCATTCTGGCCGTTGTCTGTTCATCCTCACGCAGGGTGGAAGTCTTGCTCACTCTCACGCAGGGACGCACAAGAGGAGGTCGGTTCACCTTCCTCACGCACCAGTTGGGGTTCTCTTTTGGGTGCGTGCACGCAACGAGCTGGAAGAGCGGCCTCAAGGTCACGATTTCTGCTGTCTATGTGAACAGCTATGGTTTTTCAGCCACGATTCTTCCTTGCTGTTGGTTTCACCCACGTATTGGGTTGCTGTTGTTCTTCCACGATTTTGGATGCTGTGGAGAGCCTGATTTCCTTCTTTCGTTTCAGACTGTACATATGTGTTTCTTCCATGTTCTGCCTGGGCTGCGTCTTCTTCCTTTGCGCACAGGCTGAGATTTGTTCTCTCCCTTTTCTGCCTGTGTAAGTCCTTCATCGTCTGCATTGAGTAATTGGTGCTATGGGTGGTTGGATGTTGGGTTGGCTGTTGATTGCCACATCCGTGGTTAAGTTTCCCTTGTCTACGCTGGGAGTTTGGCTTCTCCTTGGTTGTGAGACTGTGGATTGCTACCATCACTCATTTTGAGTTTGTGCTGTTGATACACCCTGGTTTTGGGTTGTTGTTGAGTTGTTTTGGTCACGCTAGGGCCAAGAACAACTCTGAGTTGCCTTGTGGGCTTGAGCTGTGTTTCATCTTTTGTTTTGAGACTGCCCCTGGTTGTCTTTTCCTTCATCACAGAGCCGTGAGTGGGCTGTTTCGCTGTGGTATGCAGTGGTTGGTCTTCGGACTGTTGAGAGTAGGATTTGAGGCAGTGTATGCATGAGAAGATTGGTGCTGAGGCCACTAGCTTGGCATTAGCCTGTCCTAGCTCCTTGATGGCCTGATAAACCCAACTGTGTTGGATTGGCTATGCTTTGTGTAACCTTGGCTATGTGTAAGCCTGCATTGACCCTTAATCCTTGAGGAATCATGCCCAGCTCGGGGGTGGCAGTGTTGCTGGGAGATTGATGAGCACGCTGGCCTATGGTTGGGTGGAACGTTGCAGCGACGTAGCTGGTTGCGGGGAGAGAATTCTTCATTAACAGATAAGTACTGCTGACAATTTCATCTCTACAATTTAATCTACTATTTCATGAATTATGATGAACATGGTGAATGCTGGTTTATGTTTATGTTTGCTTCCGCTGAATGTTGAATAGCTGTGCATCATTGTATGTATCATGCATCTTAGTATGCATTTGTATGTTCAAGAATTATCCATCCTTGTATGATGGATTATGCATCTGGTTATGTATCCTTGTATGCATTATGTTTAAGGCTTAAATCTCAGCATTGATGTTTGTTCATGTTTTTGGGGCTGTTTTCCCGTATGCATTGGTGTTGGTCGCGTCCTCTTCGCCGATCGAAGGGATGGGGACGTGACATTAATGGAGAGACTTAGAAAGGGGAGGAAGCTGAATCCTGGTTATCTGGGATGAAGAAGTACTTCCAAATATATAACTATTCTAACCAGTTAAAGGCTAGAATGGCTATTTATAACCTCTCAAGAAAGACTGATATTTGGTGGTTGGATCTGAAAAGAGTTAAGGGAATAAAAGAGAAGAATGTAAACTGTAGTACCTTTAAGAGGTATTTTAAAAATAAATTTCTGTCTGAGCAATATTATGAGGAGAGAGCAAAATAGTTTTATGAGCTGAAGTTAGGATCAATGACAATGAAGGATCTGAACAACAAGTTCTTAAGTCTACTTAGGTATGTACCATACCTTGTAGATGATAAACCGAAGGTACAACGATTCCTCAGCTGTCTACCTTATCATATTAAGGACATGATTGAATATGACAATCCAAAGACTTTAGAAGAAGCTATGAGGAAGGCTAACTTTTGTTTTGAACAAAATCGAAAGAAGGAAAGCTTGGCCAAATGGAAAGCTAAGAAAAATAATAATCAGTCTAAACAAAAGAAGAAGGATTTTGTGCCTAACAGAAATTCTAAGAACAATAAGGCCATAAATTATTCTAATAACAAGAACTTCCAAGGAAATAAGAACAATACATCCAACAATCAGAATACTTCTAAAGCTAAGGAATTTGCAAATAATCATGGAAATTTTACCAAGAACTTTGAGCGCAAAGAGCCTATCAAGTGCTGGGAGTGTAATGGCCCACACTATGCTTCAGTTTGTCCTAATCGGAAGAAGACTGTTAGCAACATTCATACTATACAGGAGGAGATGACCGTTGGGGAATTAGCAAGGAGCATGCCCAGAATCAACGCAGCCTTGGAGAATCGACAAGCAGAATATCATACTTCCATGGTGGAAGTAGAAGGTATGATAAATCAGATCCCTGTAACTATTTTGATTGATCTAGGAGCTAGTCTTAGTTATATTGCACCTAAAATAGTAGAAAAATGTAAGTTATCTATTGAAAAATTTGAGAATTCTTGGTTGGTACGATTAGCCACTAGTGCTAAAAGAAAGGTAACTTGTTTTGTAAAAGAATGTGTAGTAGTCATGGATCATTTTGAAATTGTTGTCAAGATTAATGTTTTACCTCTTGGTTCTTATGATTCACTGATTGGTATGGACTGGTTAGAACAACATAGAATAATTCTAAATTGTTATGATAAAACCTTCACATGTTTAAACAGTGACGAAAAACCAGTAAGTGTTAAAGGAATTCCTAGAAAAACCACTATAAGGTAGATTTCTGCTTTACAACTTAAAAGAGCTGTTAGAAAGGGATGTAAAGCTTATGCAGTAACTATAACTGATGAAGAGAGTCTAATCAAGATAGATAAGTTAAAATTGGAAGACATACCAGTTTTAAAGGAATATATTGATGTATTCCCTGAAGAAATTTCGGGACTACCTCCGAAAAGGGAATTGGATTTCACTATTGAACTATTATCGGGTGTGGTACCTAGTTCAGAGGCCCCGTATCGAATGAACATATTGGAACTTAATGAATTAAAATCTCAATTAAAATAATTAATTGATAAAAAGTATATTCGACCTAGTGTGTCTCCCTTGGGGGCACCTGTCATCTTTGTTAAGAAAAAGGACGGAACTATGCGACTTTGCATAGATTACCGTCAGTTAAATAAGATGACCATCAAAAATCGATATCCGTTTCCCCACATAGATGATCTGTTTGATCAGCTACGTGGAGCCATGGTGTTTTCGAAAATAGATTTAAGGTTTGGATATCAAGTAAGGATTAAAGATGAAGACATATTTAAGACAACTTTTAGAACTAGATATGGTCATTACGAATTTGTCGTAATTCCATTCGGGCTTACTAATGCCCCAATTGTTTTCATGTGTTTAATGAACAACGTTATGCATAAGTATTTAGATAAGTTTGTGGTCGTGTTTATTGACGACATTCTAATCTATTCAAAAACTGAAGAAGAACACAAAGAACATCTAAAAATAGTTTTGTAAGAGTTGCGAGATCATCAACTCTTCGCAAAGTTTAGTAAATATGATTTATTCAAGTATAAGATTCAGTATTTAGATCATGTGGTGACCAAGGAAGGAATTTCCATAGATCCCGAAAAGATAAGGGAAATCGAAGATTGGCCGGTTCCTAAGGATGTGACGAATGTTCGATCTTTCATGGGCATTACTGGTTACTACCGGAGATTCATTAAAGGTTTTTCAAGGATTGCAAATCTGATAACTTCCTTATATAAGAAGGGAAAAAAGTTTGACTGGAATCAGAAATGTGAAGAAAGCTTTAAAAATTTAAAAACTTTATTAACCAGCGCACCTATTTTAAGAATTGTTGATCCTAATAAAGAATTTGTAGTGTGCACTAACGCCTGTAATGATGGCTTAGGCGGTGTTCTGACTCAGGAAGGGCATGTTATTGCCTATGAGTCAAGAAAGTTAAAAGTTCATGAAATAATTATGCAACATATGATCTAGAATTAGCAGCTGTAATACAAGCCTTAAAGATGTGGCGACATCACTTAATTGGAAGAAAATTTATTTTAATGACTGACAATAAAGGATTGAAGTATCTTTTAGATCAGCCTAATTTAAATGCTAGACAAGCTAGGTGGTTAGCTTTCTTAAGTGAGTATGATTTTGAAATTCAGCATATAAAAGGTAAAGAAAATAAAGTTATTGATGCATTAAGTAGGAATGCAAGGCTGAATTTTGCTACAGCTATCAGCACTTATGCTACAGATTTGGATGAATAGCTTAAAGAAGGAATAGAACATGATGAAATTTACCAGAGTTTGCAAGCTAAAACTAAAGAAAATCCAATAGAAAGCTTAAGTAAAAGTTACAATTTAAATGTAAAAGAATTTTTACTGTATAAAGACAGAATGTATGTGCCTAACGTACCTAAAGTTAAGCTGTTAATTTTGGATGAAATTCATAAAACTCCATATTCAGGTCATCCAGGTTATCAAAAGACTATAACTATGTTAAGAAAAGAGTATTTTTGGCCAAATATGAAAACTGAAGTAGCATAATATATTGCTAGGTGTTTTGAATGTCAACAGGTAAAAACTGAACATCAAAACCCAACTGGTTTGCTTCAGCCATTACCCATTCCTAACTGGAAATGGGAGATAATTAGTCTATATTTTATTACTGGGCTGCCTAAAAATCAAAATCAGAATGATTCTATCATGGTAGTAGTTGATAAGTTAAGCAAATCAGCTCACTTTATACTTGTTAAAACTACCTACAAGGCTGCAAACATAGCTGATATTTTTCTAAAACAGATTTTTCGATTGCATGGAGTACCAAAAGTCATAATCTCAGATAGAGATCCTAAATTTACAGGAAAATTTTGGAAGTGTTTGTTTAAAGGGTTAAACACTATATTAAATTTTAGTACTTCTTTCCATCCTCAAACAAATGGACAAACTGAAAGAGTGAACCAAGTACTAGAAGATCTATTAAGAATGTATGTGAAAGACCAGCTAGGTAAATGGGAGGATTATTTGCATCTGGTAGAATTTGATTATAATAATAATTATTAGACATCAGCCAGATTTAGTCCTTTTGAAATTTTATATGGACGAAAATGTAATACTCCTATTTCTTGGAGTAATCCTGTGGATAGACTGGTATTAGGTCCTGAACTGTTAAAGAAAATGGAAGAAATTGTAAAACAGGTGCAGGGTAATCTGAAAGTTGCACAGGATCGGCAGAAAAGTCAAGCAGACTTAAAAAGAACTCCAAAGGAGTTTCAAGTAGGTGAACATGTGTTCATCAAGGTAAGACCCAAAAAGAGGTCTCTGAGATTGAGAAGTTGTGCAAAATTGACACCTCGTTACTGTGGTCCATTTGAAATTCTATCTAGAATTGGACAAGTGGCTTATCAATTAGCATTACCACCAAATTTAAGAGTACATAATGTTTTTCACATTTCTGTTTTAAATAAATATGTTCATGATGCTACTCATGTTGTTAACTGGAATGATGTACATGTGGAACTAGAAGGAGATTTTCTGGTGTAACTGGACTGTATCCTTGGGCAGAGGGAGATCACACTTCGGAACCACACCATTGGATAGGTGAAGGTGCAATGGAAGCACCTTAGTCCAGAGGAGGCCACCTGGGAATTGGAAAGTAAAATGCGAGATGCATGTCCAATTGTGTTCCAGGGGAATTTTGAGGATGAAGAATAAATAACATCGAGTACGATGTTATATTCTAAGGGGGTGTGTATGTCACATGCCCCAATTTTGCAAAAATAATATTATCATATTTGATTTATTTCAAGAGAATATCTTAAATTTTATGCTAAGTTGTAATTGATGACTTAGCAGAGTCAAAGATGTTGAATGTAATTCTGAATATTTTAATTATAAATAAATAAAAGTGGAGACAACAGCTTGGGAGAGATCTTAAAAGAGTGTTTACTGGTCAAGTTGGTGGAGGAGACTGGGTGGAGAGCAAATAGACAAGTGGCAGCATCCTCAAACACATCCAATGTTGCAGGTGGCAACCTCCCTACATTTGGGGTCATGATTCCCCAAGAAAGTGGGATCAGAGAAGGTGGCTCAATTAATGACAACTAACCCAAAAAGACCTAGGCAATCTTAATAAAAATGGCCATTAAAGAGAGATGAGGCTGCTCATTTTTCCAGGAAGAGAATCATTCAGGTGAATGTACTTCGAAGGATTTCATTGGGAAGGGAATTTGTGGAAGGTGTTTGAGGGGTAAACCGCAGAAAGTGATCTAGTGCAGCTTTTCAGCTAAAGGATCTTACTGCCGAGTGTAGAGTGATTACTAAGTCCTTGGATTAGTATCTTAGTTGCTGCTCCACCAGTTCTCAGCCAAGGAGACCAGGAAACAGGCTTGGGGGTCCTGAGAAGATGCTGTTTGAGCGCTCTCCAGGATTTAGTAGGGAGGAACGGCCTCCCAATGCTGTTGTTGTCCAATTTAAAACAAGTTCTACAGTTTATTTTTCATTTTTCTGTGTTTAAAGTTTATATGTAAAATAGAATGGTTAAGGAATGATTAAATGTTTAGTAGTGAACTGCTCGAGATTATAATCCTTTAATTATTTAAAATGCCGAATTTGTAATTAATGAAAAATAATCCTACTTGTGTTTTTCCACGTCTGGAATGGACCAGACCGTACTCTAGCACATGTAGTATAGTTTAAAATAGATGAAGGATAAGAAAGATATCTAAAATGAATAAAGTTATTATGTATTTCAGAATGTTGGAATCATTTCTTTCTGCAGATAGTTGCTTTCAGGAAAGAATATTAATCTGCCTAGTTAGGTTTATTGTTTAAACCAGACTGTTGTAATAAGCATGCTAGAAAAGAAATAGCCATAATATTTTATTAATAGCATTGTATTATATTCATGAGTTGTTCAAGTAGATAAGTTCTTACTTTTACACAGTACTTCCTTTTTCTAAATTATACTATTAATCTGTAACAGAGGAAATAGAAACAACTCAGATATAATGCTTATCTTATTATGTTAAGCAAAGATTTAAGTATGGTTCATTTAGTTTATTTCTTTTACTGAAATTAATAACTAACTTAACCTGCAACTATTCAAACCCTAGGTAGGGTTTAGTAACATAACTAAATTCTAAAGACAAATTAATTCAAAGATAAATAATATCTTAACAAAGAACTTATTTAGCTCTAAAAGTATTTTTTTTTATATAATCAAAACAACTAAGATATGAGAGTAACTTATGTTTAATTAATAAGTATTTTAACAAGGAATTGTCCTTTAAACAGATTATACATGTAAAGGAGTAATGACAGGGTCGAAACCCTTATTTCTTTTCTTAGTAAGCTAACAGAAATAATACTACTTAATGAACTAAACTAATACAGACTAGTCACAGTCTTTATTAATAAAGTGTATGTACAAATACAAGCTTAAGTAATTATAGTATATACAAATAATAATATTAACATAAACATTATCGTTTACAATTTAAAAATTCTTTAAACAAATTGAAGGAATCTTTAAAGAAAGAAACATAGATTATTTCCATAAAACCCTAACTTGGAAATCCTTGAGTACTGTAATAGTTTTAAATTCTATTAACAGTAATCTAATCTATTTATTAACAATACAGAAATTATTTTCTTACAAGTTAAATAGGGTAAAAACCCTAGTTTGTAATTTTGAGCAGAAATTACCCAGTATAGGCTTTAATATACAAAACCATTACAGTAGTAACCTATGATAAGCAAGGAAGTTATTCTTTTTATATAAGCATTTAAAGAAAAATTTAATTCATTCACACATAGATAAAATAAAAGTACATAAATGAAAACGAATGTAAGCTAAAGACAGACTGTTTTAAAAAGATATTTACATTATATCAACAAGCCTAAAGGTTGAACATAAATAAAAAATTAACAGAATACGAAAACCTCAACTAAGAGCCGAGCACACATATCTTGATATGGAGTATAAACAAGTATTAACAAAATATTACAAAACTATAAGTTCAACCCTAATACGAGAGGAGAGCTTTACAAGTTACAGCTTTAAGCCGAAGTCACATTGCGAAAAGCGAGGGTTATAAACCAAAACAAAAACTATAAAAACGAAGAACAACAACCCAATATTGGGTGCAACACGGCCGAGACTTCTTCCAACTGCAAAAGTCTGTACAAGCAGGGAGAACCATGTTCGAAACCGGAGCTTACCGTAGACTGTTTGTTGAGCCATTTGAGCAGCGCGACTGTCAACTATGGAGACGAGTTAACCTACAATATAAGAACCAGAATTAATTAAAAATAAAGAACCCATATGCAGAATGGAAACCGTAATTATTTGCTAGTTTTTAATTATTTCTATTTACCTCAGCAGGAAGTAAAACGATAGAACCTCAGAGGAATAACAACACCATAACCAGTGCTAAGAAGAGCAAAACCCTCATTCTTGCCGAGGATAGAGATGATGGGACTCTGGTTCATTTCACACTGACAACAGGAGTGAAGGTAAGCCTGGGCAATGGCTACGAAGGAGTCAACAAGCATGGAGTCAGACTGTCACCAAAACGCAAGCGAGAAAACCAAACTCCAAAACCCTACGACGAAGGAGCTTAACAATCTTACATGCTAAGCTCAAAATTTCACCGGTGACAAACCACAGTAGAAGAGCAGCAAAGGAAGGTACAGGCGGCTGTAAAGCCTTTTGCAAAGAGAGCAGTGAAACTTGACCGAAATAAAGAACTCACAGAGGAGGCAGGCAACAAAACCAAGTTCAAGGGAGTAAGACACGACAAAACGCAAGCGTTGGTGCCACTGTAACTAAATTCCACTCACGACTACCATGGGAGCTTGCAGAACAACCCAAAGGGCCAACGCAAATGTCGGAACTCGAATAAGCCAAGGGTTAGGGTTGACAATTATATATACAACCAGTGCATGGCCAAGGAATTTCCACGTGGCCACAATAATTTAATCATGCAGTGGGTCGACTTTCCATAGTCACTTGCGATCCATAATAACCAATTATTCTCCCAAATGATTTCTTCAAACAAAATTTAAACATTATAGTTTGCATGGGTTTCAAATCATACAATAATAGTTCTAAAGTTTGGTGTATAGCTCATTATTGGCGTGGGTATGCAACATTATGATAACGTTGACATAAGACATATTATAACCTTATATCCTCGTAACCCAAAAGAAACCTTGCATAATTTATTGGTAAACAATGATACAAGATTTTGCTAGTAAATCTCGTGAGAATTGTATTTCTCTATTGTAAGTTTGTACTAATAATTAACTTGTGAAGATGTTAAAAGATTATATAAACATTTATTGTTAGTAATATGCATAATACCTATATAAGTATTAACCCCTTTTTTAAATGGTTACAACTCATCAAAGCTTATATAGTAATATCATTATTGTGTGATGGGTGGTATAATGACTAAGTTGTTACCCATATTAATACAAAGACTAATATGAAATCGTCGACATATAAATAGTCTAATTAATGTTGTAAAGAAATAACTATATAATAGTTACAGTTCTCTCTTACTTGGTGGCATGAAAGTTCTACATAACATTCAAGTAGAGAACTTTGCATAGTATCATTTTGGGTAGATTCATCAATATTTTTGCAAGTGCAACATTATTTAAACCTTATATGTTGATAAACAAATAGTTTATGCACTTTTTTAAGTCTTAGAAACTAGCAAAGTAATTGTTAGAAAACTGTGTAAGGGCAAGTGAAATGTAAGAACATTTCCTATGAACTATTTTATTTAGTTCAGATCAAAGAGATCTTATCTTAGAAATTTAGGCTGTTTCTCTTTACTTGGAAAAATAGTTCTACGTTTTTACCAAAATAATGAGGTTAACATAAGATAAAAAGATTGACTCTATAAGAAAAACACCAACCTTGAAAGATGTTCATAGATAGAACTTAATACAAGAAATGTATTATAGAATTGCTAAGAGATGCATAACAAAATTAAGTTTATCAAGCAGATAAAATAAATGTTCAAAACCAAAGGAAGTAGTACTGTCGCTATGTACTCT
Organism: Pseudotsuga menziesii; assembly: GCA_001517045.1. Taxonomy (NCBI): domain Eukaryota; kingdom Viridiplantae; phylum Streptophyta; class Pinopsida; order Pinales; family Pinaceae; genus Pseudotsuga; species Pseudotsuga menziesii. The sequence goes on from LPNX010868052.1 coordinate 124,492, forward strand.
ACAGGAAGAAATAAAATCAACCGATCTTCGTTTACTTTAGCAACTGAAGAAAACAAACTGTTTTACCTTATGGAAGTGGTTAGGATTACAGCAGCTTATCTACTCAGCTTATTATTTTGCAAATAGAAATATTGTTGGATGCTTTATGAAATTTAAGACGTTACTCGATCATTCATACCTGTTATGATTAACCCTCTTTTAGCAATTCTATTTGGAATTATCCTTAAGAAGGATATGAACATGGAAAAAAAACTAAAGGGAACTTGCCTTATTTAGAAGATACCATTCAACTATTGTCCACTTTGTTACTCTTAGGATCATTACAAAGGAGGGTGGTAGTAAAAACATCAATTTTTTATATATTTATTTGTTGAATACAAAAAAATCCAAAATGCCCATAATTGACCTTTGGATTAGATTAGAAGAACTAATAGTTCATTTTCATTTGAGAGATATTGTGATAAGATTGTATGATAATGTTATTTCCAAGTCAAATAATTAAGAGGGTTGGCCACATAAAATTAATTGTGATATATGAATCAAGCAAGGTTTTTGCTTGCCCCTACCATTTTTGGAAAATGGTTTTTACATTGACAAATTATAGGGTTTCTTGAAAGAAGAAAGCTATGTCAACACTACTCTAGCTGACCTAGAACTATAGGACAAGAGTATACAGGGGTATAAGTGATGAACATTTCTATATCATCCCCATTGCTTGCATGTTATCTATGGCACTGGTAAACATACAGAGCCAAAGAATGATGGTGCACTTCCATATATATGGATGTGTGCAATTGAATATGACACATGGTGAAGTCGCAAGTGTTCAAGGTAGTTGGGTGCAACTGTTTAATGTGGCAAAGGAACTCCAATATGCAACTCTTCTTGGGGGCAAGGAAAACTCATACGAGTTGTCTAACATCTAACTAGGGGACGATTTTTTTTTTTATACTTTTTTTGGTAATGAATCTTGAAGGAATTTTTAGAACTTGCAAAAACATTGCTAAAATTTACAGAGTGTGGATGTTTGGGGTTTTTATGTTATGTGATTTCATTTCTGCACTTAAAATCACCCAAACAATAGAAATTACAAGATTTTGTGAGTAAAATTCATCGAATTCCTCTGAAAATATGCCAAAAAGTCAAAATAGTCCCCTAGTTAGACAGCTCCAAACTCCAATATGCTCTTCTCCATGCAGCACATAACCTCATTTAATAAGATAAAGCAACAGATAACCTCATTTAATAATATAAATGAGATTGCATTTATTAAACTATTAATGACCACACATTCTTACAACCACAGAGATTTCAAACCAGAGCATGAGCTCATGCCATTTCATTTTGAGAGATTGTTATTCGAAAGACAAATATGTAATAGGTGACTGGGGGTTCACTCACAAGATTGGATAGGGCGTGAAGAGGCTCATGCAGTCACAGATTATGTACCATAAAACTTATAAGAAATGGAGGTCTAAGGAAGTCACAATATTCTAGATGGAGACTTCACGTATTGCGCCCAATCCAAGAAATAATACGCAACACCATACCAATAGCTCTTAAGGAAACCATCAACATGTTATGTTGCGATATGGAATGATTCTTTCCTATTCTTACCCATTCTTTCCTGTTCTCTCTATGATTCTTTCATATCATGTAGATGGTTGTTTCCTATCCTTTTTTAGGATCTGCAGCTTGATTATAGGATCTAGAAATTGATCCATTGATGTATATGTACCTGTACAATTCATAGTAATAAAACATAATTATTTTTATCTTGAACTCTGTTTTGAACTTGATATCAGAGCTAAGAAGCTTAAATCGTTAGTACTCTCCATTGAACCATGGGCAACTCAGATTCTAAAACATCTGGGACCAAATCTGCTCCCATTATTATTCAATCTGAAGGTTCATCGTTCAATGCAGGGATTGTACTCGATGAAACAAACTATGATTTGTGGTCTCAAATCATGGAGATGCATATTTCTGAGAAGGAGAAACTCTCTTTCATTCGTGGTAATTCAGAGTCACCTACCGAGAAGGATGATGGATATGAGAAGTGGTATGCAGACAATCAAAAGGTCAAGAGATGGCTGTTGATGTCTATGTCCCCAGAAATCATGAAGCGATATATTTGCTTACCCACCGCTCGAGATATTTGGAAATCTCTTTCAAAAGATTTTTATGATGGAGCAGATGAATTGCAGGTGTTTGTCTTGAATCAGAGGGCCTTCTCTGCGAAACAGAATGGCAGAACACTCTCGGTGTATTATGGAGAATTAACCGAGATCTTTTGTGAGTTGGATCATCGTGATAAGGTGATTATGGAAAGTGAGAATGATGTTGAATCTTACCGAAAATCAGTTCAGCGATAGGGTGCATATTTTTCTTGTTGGATTAGATGGTGAATTCGAACAAATCCGTGGTGAAATTTTGAGAAAGGATCCTATCATCGAATTGGAAGCATGTTATGCTTTGGTTCGCCGTGAATTTGTTCGACTCGCAATGAGGAATGGAGAACCAGAAAAATCTGAAGCTTCAGCCATGGTGACTCGAAATCGGTCTAATCAGAACAGATCTTCCCAAAGTCAGCCTAAGAACATTGATGGTGCCGATAAATCCACCTACAAATGCACTCATTGCAATCAAGTTGGTCATACCAAGAGCCACTACTTTGAACTTATGGGGTATCTAGAATGGTGGGATCATAGCCACGATCCACGGAAGAAGAATTCCAAGAGGACCTCCAATGCTGTAGTTGTCGAAACAAAGACAGCGGATGGTGTTGCTGGTCAGATCTCGGCATTAGCAGCAGCGGCAGGTAATGGTGGTAAGGTTTTAAATATTTATACACGTGTTTCTAATAGTGCATGGATAATTGATTCCGGTGCTACGGATCATATGACGTTTGATTCTAGACAGGTCTCACCTCTTAAACCATCCGCACAAAAATTTGTTTCCACTGCCAATGGCTCTTCGACCCGAATTATTGGAGAAGGGTCTTTACCGCTCACTGATACTTTAAATCTAGATTCTATTTTAGTTGTTTCGTCTTTGGATTATAATATGTTGTTAGTTTCCCAAATCACCACTACCTTACTTTGTATTGTAATTTTTTGGCCGGATTTTTGTGTGTTTAAGGACATCCGTATGAGGAAAACGATTGGTTGTGGTGTTAGGCAAGGAAGCTGTATTACTTGGACTTAGTGTCAAAGAGTTCGGACAAGTTACGTTAAGCTTTAACGATGGATGGCTCTGAGGGGGAGAAGAAGAAATCTGAAATTTGGTTATGGCATCGACGTTTGGGGCATGCCTCCTTTGGTTACCTGAAGAAATGATTTCCTAGTTTATTTGTAAAGTTTGATGTTTCTAGTTTCCGCTATGATGTTTGTGAACTTGCAAAAAGCCATCGTGCTTCGTTTCCATCAAGTTTGAATAAAAGTCCAGTTCCTTTTATGGTCATACATTCTGATGTTTTGGGTCCGTCTAAAGTTACTACCTTTGGTGGATCACGTTGATTTGTTACTTTTATTAATGACTGTACCAGGATGACTTGGGTGTGCTTGAGGAAGTCTAAAAGTGAAGTGAATTTGTTGTTTCAAATTTTTTATAAAATGGTTCTCACTCAGTACAATGCACAGGTTCAGGTTCTCCGCAGTGACAATGGAGGAGAATATTTGAGTTCTGAACTTCAGCAGTATCTGGAAGCACACAGAACTATTCATCAAACTACTTGTCCCAATACACCTCAGCAGAATGGGGTGGCTGAGAGAAAAAACTGCCACTTGTTGGAGGTTGTCCGTGCTTCATTGATAGAAGGCCATATGCTGTTATCCTATTGGGGAGAAGCACTTACCTCTGCAGGATATTTGATCAATCGGGTACCCTCTAGCACTATTAATTTCCAGACACCATCTCAGGTTCTCGCTGAAGCGATTGTTGCTCCAGCCGTCCCAAATTTATCTCCTTACATCTTTGGTTGTGTAGCTTTTGTACACCTCCATAAGCATCAGCGCAACAAGTTGTCTCCTCGAGCGCTATGATGTGTCTTTCTCGGATATGCTGCTTATCAAAAGGGGTACCGATGCTATCATCCTCCAACCCAACGAATGTTTATTACATTAGATGTAACTTTTCATGAAGACTCGATGTATTTTTCATTTGAGCCTGAACTTCAGGGGGAGTACCAGAAGGAAATTCAGACTCTAGACTATGATGATCACATCTCTGAAGGTGTGGTTGTTCACATCCCGGAAGTAGGGGAACTCTCTGATGTGCTGAATCAAGAAGTGGGCGAATTGGATGTGGGTGGTTTGACTTTGGATCCAAGTAGTGATGAACACCCAGAAACTGAAGCTGTGGCTCCACCTCTGTCCGAGTCTCTCACACCATAGGTAGCTAATACACCAAACCAATCGCTTGCTGAGGATGCTCCTGAACCATTTAGAAGACAACCACCACAACGTCACACCAGAGGTATTCCTAAACCCACATATGAACCTGAGCTTTCCAGTAACGTTAAATACCCCGTGAGTCATGATGTGTCTAACCATCATTTGTCAGAATCAAATCAGTAATTTGTAAATAAGTTATCTATTGTATCTATTCCTAACAATGTGTAGCAAGCCTTAGCTGACCTAAGGTGGAAAGCCCCTATGAATGAGGAGTTGAAATCCTTGCAGGAGAATAAAACCTGGGAACTTGTTGACCGTTCACCATGAAAGAAACCAGTGGGATGTCGGTGGGTTTACACTGTGAAGTACAATGTAGATGGTGCAATTGAACGCTTTAAGGCGAGACTGGTGGCAAAAGGATACACCCAAGCCTATGGGATCAATTATGCAGAGACATTTGCACCTGTAGCTAAAATCAATACAGCATGAGTCTTGTTGTCTCTTGATGCGAACTTGGGTTGGCAATTACAACAGTTTGATGTGAAGAACGCCTTTCTACATGGCGAGTTGTTCGAAGAAGTTTACATGGAACTCTCACTAGGATGCATGATACCAGAAACGTATAGTCGGAAGGTGTGCAGATTAAAGAAGTCAATGTATGGGTTGAAACAGTCTCCGAGAGCATGGTTTGGAAGGTTCACAAAATCTATGAAAGCCTTTGGTTACTGTCAGACCAACTCACACCACACTTTATTCTTGAAGAAACAACATGGTAAGATAACTGCACTTATTGTATATGTGGATGACATGGTGGTTACAGGAAATGATCCTAAAGAAAGGGAGGCTCTATAGGATTACTTGTCCAGAGAATTTGAAATGAAAGACCTTGGCCCCTTGAAATATTTCCTTGGGATCGAAGTGTCTCGATCTGATAAAGGGATTTTTCTATCTCAAAGCAAATATGCCTTAGACTTGTTACAGGAAATTGGTATGTCAGCATATCAACCCGCTAATACACCAGTGGAAGAAGGATTGAAGTTATGTGTTGGGTCTGATCAGGTACTAGTTGATAAGGGGAGATACCAGAGACTCGTAGGAAGATTGATGTACTTAGCACACACAAGGTCAGACCTTGCCTATGCCTTGAGTATTGTTAGCCAGTTTATGCATAATCCTAGCGAGCAACACATGAATGCAGTTATGTGCATTCTGAGATATCTGAAATCTGCTCCTGGAAAATGAATTTTATTCACTAAAAATGAAGATTGTCAAAGCGTGGATGCATATACTGATGTTGACTGGGCTGGAGCAGTCGATGAGAGGCGTTCTACTTCAGGTTATTTCACCTTTGTAGGAGGTAACCCTGTTACATGGAGAAGGAAAAAACAAAATGTTGTTGCCCGATCAAGTGCAGGTGCTGAATTTAGAGGTATGGCACTTGGAGTATGTGAAGCATTGTGCCTAAGACTTCTCCTGAAATATTTGGGTTACCCGCCTAGGCAGCCAATTCGAATGTATTGTGATAATAAAGCAACATGTGATATTGCTCATAATCCGGTTCAACATGATCGAACAAAACATGTGGAGGTAGATAGATTCTTCATTAAGGAGAAGTTGGATCAGGAGATCGTGGAGTTGCCTAATATTCGATCAGAGGATTAGTTGGCCGATATTCTCACCAAAGCAGTTTCAAGTCGAGTGTTCTCAAAGTTTTTGGGCAAGTTGGGCATGTGTGACATCTATGCACCAACTTGAGGGGGAGTGTTGCGATATGGACTAATTCTTTCCTATTCTTACCCATTATTTCCTATTCTCTCTATGATTCTTTCCTATCCCGTAGATGGTTGTTTCCTATCCTTTTTTAGGATCTGCAGCTTGATTATAGGATCGACAACTTGATGTAGTATCGTGTAGGTCGTCTCCATTCCAGTTCTTTAAACACCAAAAAGTAGCAATTTCTCACAGAGGAAATGTATCGTGGAGAGAAATCCCTCATGCAGCAATAAAGATAGGGCTTCCACGCAGCTCACACAACCTCCCCTTGCACCAATTTTCATGATATCACAAGTCTCCATGCAGTGAAAGATACCTACAACACTAATACGTTTCACCCGAGGAACGAAGAGCTCAACATTTCTCTCAAAGACTTAGTAAAGGTGCATGCATTGGTTGATGGGACGTAGATGGTGCAAAGGTATGCAATTGCAACTCTAGTCTAGTATTTTGTGTCTTGGTAAAGTCTCTGAGATGTCTGTAGGCTGAGCCTTATAGTCATAATTTGATACGTTAAAAACACACGCAAGATATTGGAGAGAGGGAACCGGTCACTGGTCACGATGGATAGCATAGATAGTTGGTGGAACAATGATGCCATATAGCTATATCCAACCACATGATCAGTCCAGACAAAAAAAATTGCATGAGCATGATACTACCACAACAGGAATTAGGGTTTCATGGAATGTAAAGGTCACACCAGGTCATGGGGATGTGGAGAATCTCCCAAAGTATGCAAACAGTTATAGCTTTAAGTGATTACACAGAGAGTGAAGGCCAACCTACTACGTAGTGTTCCAACCAACCAGTAATCAATGATTAAATATGAAAAAAATGTTACACATCTACAAGGACGCCCCAAGTGCTTGAGATTTCAAATTTAATTCTTTGGTTTCCATCAACAAAAGAGAAGTGCCTTAACAACACTCCTTTCGATATCTGACTTCTACTTGTTCAATTTGTCAACGATCAACCAACTCCTCAAATTAGGTTAAATGCCTCTTTAGACGGTAGCTATTAGATTAGGGGTTTTCAAGATCTCTGCAAAATGGCACATACCACATGATCATAATGGGATCTGATACCACTGTTTGGTGAAAAATAGATGATTGGATGACACAAAGCCATATATACAAGAAGACGTACCTCAAAGATAAAGAAAGATAACCTTAAACACAAATTTCCCACTAAGCAATTTAATGATCCTTAGTTTCATATTCCAATTGATCTCTTCAATTTCCCAATAACTCTTCAATAACCCTGACAACTCTTCACTAACCCTAACATATTACCTTCAACATCAACATTCCCTATTATCAAATTGTTCTCAATGACATCAACATTACCAATCATTTCTCATGCCCATGCCAAAATATTCATCATTCCCTTCTTATTGGTGGGTAAGCTCCTATTAATTACAGAACGTGGATCTTGAAGACAAAACAAATAGCACCTTGGCACTTAATTTTCTTTAAATTTTTTTTGTACTATTACACTTATTGTTGTCATTCATAATTTATTGTCATTTGAGTGGTTCACATGTATTCAATGGAAAGACCATTACTCACATGGTGATTATTTGTGTTTTTCCTTTGGTTTAAGTTTCATTGTCGGTGGATTTGCTTGCCCATTCTTCATTCTTCATCCTCATCGTTGATGGTTAACAAGGGGTTCTTTTGGTACGATGTTTTCAGTTGGAACATAGATCTAATACATACTAGCATACTCCCAAAGCGGGGGACATAGATCTAATACATAATAGCATACTTCTAAAGCGGGGGAAATGAAACACCGAAGAGAATTTTGATATGTTTTAAAAAATGAGAGAAAGTTGTGTGTATATAATATAAGTTTATGTGATGAAAGCAAGTCTAGGAAAATAAGTGAAAAATAAGTTACATCAAACTTCTAAATCGTCACATAAGTGAAAATAAGTTTCCTCCAAAAGGAGTTTTCGAAGTTTTAGGTAGCTATAGAGAACCTCGAAACACCTCGAAGTGGAGGAACTATACCTTTGAAACTGAGCCCTGGCCTGGACATGGAGAGACTATACCTTTGAAATTGAAACTTGAACTATGTGAGACATCAAAATTTCCGCACGTAGACCTGTCCCCTTATAATCTCATGTATTGAAGATCATTGAATGGCCAAATAAGGTTGGCAAGTGAAGAACATATTTTTTTCAAGTTTTTAATATCCCAAGTCAATCTATTGAATATCGATAGTATATAGTCAGAATGTCCATCAGTAGCTTGTTTCTTAATTTTCATGACGTAATGGATGCAGAAGCTAACCCCCTTCCGCACATATTGTAGCTCAGGAAGCACAAGTTTTGATAGAGGTAACAATTCCATTGAATTTGTTTTTCCCTTTTCTCTTCACACATAATTACATGAGCAAAACATACACATAGATCCCAATAACACTTGACTGCGCACATGAAGGGTGGTTTTCTCGTTCTACTTGAAAAGAAGAAAGCTGATTGGTAGCCCTAGTATCACCATCATGAGTCTTTTTCACTTATAAAAATACATTATAAAATAAAGGAGATCCAAATACCATCAATTATACTTTAAGCTTTTAAATCTCATTTATTATTATCCTTAAAAAATCTAAAATATAAATCCTTGGTCTTTTTCTTGAAACAAAATTTCAATTAAACTAAAAAAAAATTAAAATATAAATACCATCAATTATACTTTAAGCTTTTAAAACTTATTTATTATTATCTTTCTAAAATCTAAAATATAAATCCCTTGTCTTTTTCTTGAAACAAAATTTCAATTAGGTTTAAAAAAAATTAAAATATAAATCCTTTGTCTTCTTCTTAAACAAAATTTCAATTAGGTTAAAAAAAATTAAAATATAAATCCTTTGTTTTCTTCTTGAAACAAAATTTCAATTAAGTAAGGAACTACGGATTTAATAAAATGATAAAAACAATTTATGTTTGCTGAAATAATTTTGATTTGGAATTATAAGAAACAAATTCTATATGGAGAAGAATTCTCAATTTAGCATGGATTTATTGGCTATATTGTCGCCCCATCCCAGAGTGTGAATGTGAATATGAATATCAGCTCTCTTATCATAAAGAAACGTGTTTAGCTCTCTTATCATAAAGAAACGTGTTTATAGAGTTTGCAGGAACGACACATGTAGGATGTTTAGGCTCTGACAAGTATAGACACTTATGAAGCACCCAAAAGAACTTTGATATGTTTCAAAAAATGAGAAAAAATTGTGTGTAGATAATATAAGTTTATGTGATGAAAGTAAATTTAGGAAAATAAGTGAAAATAAGTTACATCAAACTTTTAAATAGCCACATAAGTGAAAATAAGTTTCATCCAAATATTTTTGTATATAAAGTTTTTAAATTTGAAAACATTCACTGGATAAGTCATGTTTTAGCCTCGATCTTTTGAATGCTAAAATAACCAACAGATTTAGGTAATTTAATGTGTGATTTATTTATACAGGGTAGATCCAAATCCTAGGCTCAGAGGGATAAAATCTCCACCTCTAAAAAGTGAGACCTTTGCATCTCAGGAGATTTGATCCCAGGGCTTGATAGAACATAGGATTTGGATCTTTATTTCAACACACAAACCCAAGCTTCACCATTCCACACACTACAAAAGTACCCATTACAATTCCATTAATATATTTCTAATAGGTATTGATACATTATTATTCAACTTCTATATATTTCTAATAACTAATATTACATTATTAATTAACTTTTATAGCTGTTAAAATTCAGTAACCTCACTTTATATATAAAATTTTATTATAATATTAATTTAACTTTATTAAGATATAAAAAATTGAAACAAAATTTTTAAAACCAAAATTTAAATATTTTACCATCATGTTTGAACGAAAGTAAAAAAATTGATCGTAAGCCGTAGCTATATCATTCACACATTTATTACAAAGGGCTCCACAAAGAGCATCATGTCACTTACAAGAGTAGAATGTGGGTGGGGAGGATAGCATTCATTCCTCCCAACCACCCAAGCTACATCCATTTGATACAATGATCAAGACAGTATCTGACAAATCTGATTATCAGAATTCAATGAAGACAAAAAAAAAATCCAAAACTGAAAATTGTTGAAAAGTGAAGAATGATAAAAAGACTTGTAAAGTTGCAAACAGTGAGTAACATAATGAATATTGAGATACATACCATTAACTTTGAAATTTAGTTAAGGAAGTATTTCAGGTGCAATTATATTGTTTTTACTCTTTATTTGAATTTCAGTTACAAGAACGTGATAAAAATGATATTAAGTATTGCTTACGCCCATGATAAAATCCAAATCCCAACATTAATAATGAATGCCATTCCAATGCTATTTCTAAGATTGAAAAATATTTACTCTTTTCCCTCACTGATATCGGAATCCAGCCTCAATCAAAACGAATCCTAAAGTCGAAAAGTGTCGAAATTGGTCCAAAGCTTAAAAAAACAAAATTCCAAAAGTGTCAAAATTGGTCTAAAGCGAAAAACCTTAAAGCTCATTGTTCCAAGAATATTGCCATTATTTCTCTTTGATCTCAGAGAAGTGTGCAAAAATTGACCAACATATTTTTCTCCAAGCTTTATAAATAACAGTTAAGAGCTCATTCTGAAAGATTAAGCTATACTTTTCCATTTTAATCGGACAAATTTGATTCCAAGATTTATAAAGAGCTCATTCTGAAAAATAAAATTACTCTTTCCTTAATAACATTTTTGTTGGTTTCTGTCACAACCTTAAAGTTCTGCTTTTGAGCCCTTGGTCGTGCATTTTTTATGGTCCAGATTTCTTGTCTTTCTTAGAGTATTCAATACTTCCATTTCCTATAAATTTGCTGAATAATGCACCAGTGGAGGGCATGATTCTGTTCTCTTAGCAATTTCACCCATCTCAATTTGTCGCAGGAAAAGTTGGATTCGTAGGTTTTATGGATCAACCACGACATGATGTTCCAATTCATGATCAGAATCATAGTGAAAAATGAAGGAATTGTAAGAACTAACTGGGAATTCCTTGGTCGCAGCACCATTGAAATTAAATCTTTTGGTAGTCACTGGAACAATTTGTCATGGCGCTTGGAACTGTAAATCAATACAACGATTGTTCCATGTTCATATCAAGGTTAATAGAAATATTGATCAACCTGGCACTAACTTTCTGGCTGAGAGTAGATTGTTTCTCCTGCTCTGTGGTAGCCAGGAGTACAATAAGAGATTATCTTATGGACGGGGAGGAAAGAGTGTTGGCTGGAGATGCATATTTAAAGAAAGCTATTGTTAACGCTGATTACGTTCGGGGAGTGTCTAAGCTACTGTACCGTGTATATATATATATCAAGGATACTAAGCATTGCATTGTTCAAATGCATAGTCTGTACCCACAAACATACCAGCATTAAAGAAAGACATGCCACGTTCGGGGAGTGTCTAAGCTACTGTACCGTGTATATATATATATCAAGGATACTAAGCATTGCATTGTTCAAATGCATAGTCTGTACCCACAAACATACCAGCATTAAAGAAAGACATGCCATAAGAGTTATTTAAAATTGGGAATTATAAAGAATTCAAACAACTTTTTAAAGGCTGAGAGGGACTAAAGAATAGATCTATATCTATTATATAATTCTGGGATATATTCTTTGTGCTATTTTTTTGAAAGAGTTCAAACAAATTTTTAAAGCCCTAACCTCTCAGCAGACAAGGAATTCTAACAAAAAGGCCAGAAGGAATTCTAACAACTTTTATCTGTAGAGCCCAGCAGAGCAGAAGGAAGCATTTATCTAACAGTTGCCTTAAGTACTGAAATGAACATACCAGAGCATGACACCGGAAGCCATAGAGAGGCATATAAAGGCACCCAAATTACTGAAAGCGGACCAAGAAAATCCCCCCACGCGTCAGTGCAGGCGCTGCTGAATACATATCCCATCTGCGCGAGCTCAATAATCCACCATGACAGGTCCAGAACCAGAGCAGCTGCAGGCAGACCCCAACCCACCTTGAATATCAAGATCCAACTCAACGTACCTTGAATATCAAGATCAAGCTCAACAAAGCGTGCACCACCAAAGCACACCCAGCATGATTGCCATTACCAAAACTTTGCTCTGCGCCTGCAGAAATTTGGCGAGCTGGAAAACCATGGCTCAAGCGAAGAGCTCGGGGAGCATCCACAGAGAAAAAGTTCCTGCCATATCCGCTATATCATTTTGTTGCCCAATCACCACCAGGAGAGGCGTAGCAAATACATACATCAAACTCATATAAAGAGGGCGGTGGAAAGGAGAATAACTCCGGGTCTTCAACGGATTAGTTACGAAGACCAATAAATGTGGACACGGGGAAGCTCCTCACAGGCCGTCGACAACGAAACCTGTTAGGAATAGACCTTTAAACTAGCAATTGTATCTAGGGGTGCAATAAAAGAACTCCTTGTTGTAAGTTAAGCAAGGAGATGTGGACATATACAACAAGAAAGACAATTTGAAGTGTTGAACCACAAATTTTAGTAAATAAAATCTTATGGTTGATACAATAATTTAAAACATTATATTCTTCACATAATTGGTCATTACATTATCGGAATTTGAAAAGTAATCATGAAAATTATTTTTCTCTCATCGAAATGACAATGAATTGTTAGTTTTTGTAGTTCATTGTAGATGCAAAAATTTTATGGATCTATCTACTAAATAAATAAAAATAATTCATTGTTGATAAAGGTTAGAGAGTAAAATATTATTTCAAGATTAACTTTGCACAAATTAGGATAATTGATTTTGATAAAAGTTGCTTGCAGTCAAAGGTGAAGTAAGTGATTTTTCGTTATAATTGAACATGCAGTCTATGGTTATGATGAAAAAGAAGGCTTGTGTTTGTCCACCTATCGGGTGTAACCATGGAAACCTTTGATGCAAAGACCATAATCTAAACGCTCATGGAAAGCGAGAGCCATCGATCATTTCACATGGGCATATTTGTTAGCTGCTCACTACTCCTCACTCCACAACCCACTCCTCTCCGGCGTCCACAGCGTAGCTCCATCTTCCCCCTTCTCCCACACAGACCTCCACAGAGTAGCACCTACCTCAGCCGACCATCTACCCTACCTCCTAGCTTCTTCCACTTGTCACTCCTATCCATGTTGTTAATGGTCTATATTCATTGTGCTCTATTTGGAACCATTATTTACACCATTTGTGAGTCAAAGTTAAGCATTTACATGTCATTTCTCTTAAGCAAATACCACTAAATTTATGCATTCGAATATGAATATTCGAAGCTTTAAACCTCTGTGGAAAAACTCTTAACCATATCAAATGATAGTAAATGAAGTCTAATAACAGTCCCTATACTCTGTTTGACAAGTTGGGAGGGTTGCATAAGAGTTGGAGAGCCATTTCTGCCCATACCCTAGGGGAATTGCACCATAAATTACTAGTAATGTTACATTTTTACCAATGCCCCCAAATCAAGTTTCAGATGTCTATAACCTGTCATAAAGTTATTAGAGAGTCCATTAAGTGGTCCTAAGACTCCCCATATCAGTCCCTAACCAATTCAAGACCCTCTTGTGCCATTCGAATCCCCTAGAGTCAAGACTAATCAAGGCATTTTTCCCCCAAATTTTGCCTTTGGTGGGAATTTTCAAATTGGGTCATTACAGGTTTTCCCCACTTGTAAAGACTTTATGGCAGAAGCACCTAAACCTAAAGCCGAGCTAAACCCAAAACTAAGAATTATTGAAAATCACCCCAGTTAAAGCCAAGCTTGTATGCATCTTTCATAAGTTTCTCTATTTAAACTGTCACAATTTCAGATCTCTCACATATTTCTGGAGGTCCTGGTTAGAGTCCTGAAATTCCACATTTCATAACCACAAAAAGTTTAAGCGTTTTTACTCCGTACCATATAAATAATACTTCCTCCTCCAGACTATTTGCAAGTTCCATGTTATAGTCAAAACCCACTAAAAACAACCATCAATTACTGTAATTAATCCCCTTGATTATTGCAGACAAACCATCCCCACATTTTTTTTACATCAATGAAAACCGTGTCATCCCATATTTTTTTTATAGCAATGAAAACCGTGTCATCGTAGAGAATCTAGTAATTCAATTTGCGCGCCTATTTGATATATTAATATTAAAACTTACAGCTTGGAACCATAAATCAAAGTTAGATACAAGGAAAATACACCGAAACTAGCAAATGTCTCAAGGACAGATAAGGGCATCAAAATAACTTAAGCCATAAAACTTAAAAAAGTGTCTACAAGCAACCTGCTCACTGCCTCTCAAGTGGTTGTCCATCTTTTCTTAAGCAGAGTCTTTTGAAGGCCACGTGGTTCGATGTCATGAAGGCATTCATGCAGGTGAGACTCCCCGCTCTTGTTTTCCACACCCTTTCCACCTGCCAACTCCTCCCATAGTCCTCCTCTTCTTTCCCTTCACCGTCCCTACCTCCTTCATGCGTGGACACCTCCTACCTCCCCCCAGTCTCCCTACCATTCTCCTTCTACACAGGCAGGTCACCGCCCAGCTGCCCAAGGGAGCCCACGTGAGCCTAGGCTGCATGCACACCACATGTGGGCAAGCATGCAACCAGGCGACCAGTTCCTGTTCTTCCAAAACGAGCTAGCCCTCACCGACGGGGGGTCTATCTCCAACCCATTCTATGCTCATAGACCATCACGAGGCCTGGTGAAATGGTGAAGATGCTGTTTGTGTAGGTCATGGAGGAAACAATGCCTTTAATTACACCAACGGGCTGGAGAAATTGTTGTTGTAGGCGTCCAACGTCTCCAGATTCACAAGACGAGAAATGTTTGCAGGGATCACACGGCTAATCCTGTACATGCGGCCTGGCACAAAAACCATACCCACTTTCTGTGAGGTGATTTGTAGTTTTCTCATCAATTTTAGGTAGTTACATCAATTCCTTTTGCAGAGCATAGCACACCATGAATACCTACTGCATGCGGCCTGGCACAAAAACCATACCCACTTTTTGTGCGATGATTTGCAGTTTTCTCATCAATTTTGTGTAGTTACATCAATTCATTTTGCAAAGCGTAGCACACCATGAATACCTCAGCCTGACACAAAAACCATACCCGCTTTCTGTGAGGTGATTTGCAGTTTTCTCATCATGTTTAAATAATTATTGTTTTCATGCTGAAGAAAAGGGAAATGACGTGGGATGCTGAATTTGTTGAGTCCCAGACTGAGATTCATGAGGCTGGGGAGGCCTGATAATGTCTGGGGAGGAATGAAACCCGATAGATTCATGTTCATCAAGTCGAGTGAAACCGTTTTGTTGAATTTGTTGCACATGACTCCATTCCAGCTACAAAAGTTGGCAGCGTTGGAGTTCGTCCAGCTGACCAAGGCACCTTCCGGGTTCGACATGGTATTACTGAAATGTATGTTATTGCTTTGTGGAGTGGAATCGAGCGATCTCAATTAAGGACCTTACTAGGATCTCCAATTATCGTAGAATGATATTGGGAGGAACTATGGCTTGCTCTAAGGTAGCTATTGGTTCTACAGTCCCCAAGCAGCACAGCTGAAGAGACCTATGGGCCACATAAAGTAAAACACACCATCATATGGCAAGGATGTCTCGATGGGAAAATTTCAACATTGGACTGTGTTGTATCTGCTAAAGGATCCACTCTGGAAAGAGGAGCTCAAGCAGGATCTTGGCATCATCGTTAACGGCTGAACTGGAAGAACGCGTAAGCAGAACCAAAATGGATATCATGAGAAGCGGCCATGTTCGAAACTCGGACTTCATCGTTGGTATGTTCTGAGGGTTGGCTGATCCGCACCAGTGGTGTGGGTTTTTGAAAGCATAAGAGAGTATTTTTTATTTGTTTAGTCTGTTGTCAGATTGTGGCAAATCCCTGATGCCATGAACTTGAAAGGATAATGTCTAGTAAATTATCAACAAAAAGCAAAATGCAGCAAAATTAGGTAGTGATGGTCAGAAAAAGATAGTACATGAGCATGCGCGATGTGCATTTAAGGAGGAGCAGGTGCCAGATCGCCAGATTAGCAGGTAGCAGATCAAATTCAACGAAATAGATTAACCCAATCGTCGGACGAAAGCATCCTGTGGCTGCAAAAAAAAAAACCATTAACTTCGGGGAGTCAACTCCCACTTGTTAAAATGCCTTACGGCGTAATAACACCTTCGGTGTAATTTCTTAGTGTGTTTTATATTTTATTATTTAAGGGTTTTAAATTATGTTTTTGATATTTACTTATTTTGGTTTACTATTACCAACAAATCTCTTCTTATCTACATTAACTCATTTTATTTAGGAATGATATTTAAAGACTTTCATAGTACCTTAGGAATTTTAGGAATTCTAGTAATTAGTGGCCTTCACTATTAATATTAAGAATACATCAATGACCTTTACTTGATAGATTATATAAATGTTTTCTGTTATTGCATCTATTCACACTTGTTAAAATTTAATATGTACATCCGCTCCTACTCTTATCATAGATTGGTTTCCTTACATTTGTTAATGCCATACATGAGTGACTAGTGATCAAACTATTTCTCCCATGTTCAACATAAGATCATTAATTCATGTGATGTAGATTCACATGGTTTATGGATTTGAATGAAGATCTTGGTTTATGCAACATCGTATTATTATGTTGCTACTTGAGTTACTTATATAGTACCCATTACCTATATGATTCTGGTACTGTTTGGAGAAAGAGCCTATATTTTTAGCCACTTTCACTCATTCTCCCAATGCATATAGAGACATAGATCATAGATCAAGTTTTTATTTTCTTATCAATGTGATCTATATTTGACATGAATCTATGGTGTACTTTTTTTCATGTTCATGATTCTACATTCCCCCTACTACATGTATCTATATCGTACTTGATTTAGTGGCCATGCTTGTTTTCAACCTAAGCATGGGTATGTCCACCTAGAGGAGGAGATTAATTATATGGTATTTTAGTTTTTTTCCTAGGTATCTTTCAGACCTTGGGTTTGTTGCACTCTACCCACTTCCACTTATATAATTTCTCTACATTATTATAATATTGTTAATCCATTAGCGTTTCTTTAGGCCTCATACATCCAGAGGCATCAATTATAACATTATTGAGTCATTATTGACCTTTGAGGCGTTGTTAGATAAGATACCATCCAATGTCTATATTTTATTGACATGAAACACATGTCAAAACCCTTTTTTTACTTCATACCTATGTCCTTCCTTCAAGCAACATGTGGGTACCCATCCTCTCACTTCAATAAAGGTGTAGGTATAATTTTAAAAATGTCAAAAATAATAAATGCACATTAATTTCATGTACAACCCTAATTATAATTACCAATGAACTTACGCAAATTTTGATAGTATAAGTTGAGTTCACATGTTGGAGGAGGGGAATTCACCAATTTAGCACCCTTATTCTAGAGCATTGTCTTAGAGATCTAGTGCTATATTATTACGATTAGTCTCTTTTGTAGAAACCCTTTCTTCTAAAATTGGTTGTCTTACCAAGAATTAGAGTCTAAATCCTTGATGATTTTCTCATTCATATATTGAAAGCAATTTGAAGCAGAGTTGAAATCTATAAATGATCCAAGAAAGAGGATTTCACATTCTAGTAATGAATATACCAACAACATATCATACATTTCTTTGTAATTGTTGTTTCACATAATCCTATATGAACATTTCTATTACCCCCCCATCCCACTCCCAAACCACCAAATTCCCCTAATTGAGATTAGTTAATTACAAGCTTTCTTGTTGTATTTTTTATTGATGTTATATGCTTTAATGGTTTGAGGAAGATTGTGTGTTGTTGATGTGCAATTTTTTGGACAAATTTGGATTATTCGATATCATATCCAAATGAATAAGAAGACACAACAAAGGGACCAACCATCTAGTAAAATGCATTTTTCTCTATCCATCTGTTTCATCTTTGTTATTATAGATAAATATGGAAATTTTAGTAATGTGTCTTCTATCATTGACATGACCCTGGTAAATGGGAATTATTTCCTACAATAAAGGGTGTCTACAAACCTATGCTAGGTTTCCTGTAAGTAAGATAGGTCTACAAAATTTGGATTTAATGATCTCAGTTTGCACTACTTTGGTATTCCTTGAAGTGGAAGTTATCTTTGGAAGTGTATTATATAGTCTAGAAACTAAAAAAATATCATATGTAGAAGTTTGTAATAAGATGCATTATAATATTTGATGGCTTCAAGTTTATGAACCTATAATAATGTTTTTCTAGTTTTTCTGAGGTTGACTATAATAATGTAATTTTAAGGGGGCACAACAATTTGAGTAGTTTACATGGCCTACCCCTTCCAATTTAAACCTATGACATCATAAGACGAAACACATGATCTTAACCATTAAACCCACTCAAGTTGTAATCCTATTTAAATTAGAGGTATTTCTTATTGCACCATTCTCAACATTGAACCAATAACCCATTGATTTAACTTACTTTTGAATTTAATCAATTATATGTATGTGTCTTCACTTTTATTTGGATGTGTTTTTATCATTTTTATAAGTCCATTAAGATCTATTGAACTTAAATAATTATGTATTTCACTAGCATACTTTAATCTAGGATTTCTATTCTAAACTCCGAACTATTTTGGTATTCTCTCAAATCTAATCTCTTTGAATCTCTAATTATCGCCGTTATCTTTCATTGTTATGTCCCCAATTGGGGACAATATAGTTTTCGTGAAGGTGGTATTAGTTGATGTCTGTAGTAGTAAATTTTTTGTCTTTCCAAAGTAAAGACAATGTATCTAAATTTTGTATTATTTTACTAACCATTTTTCTTAAATTAGATTGGTTTGTATGGATGACCTCAGCCTCCTAGAATGGTGCCCAGGAGGTGGGGGAAGGCTGAGATCATTCTGCATTTATTATTTTAATTATCTCCATACAACTAACACTGAAATGCAATCAACACCAATGATTTAATACCAAAAGGAAGTCAGAAAATCATTGTAGATAGATTTAGAAAGTGTAATCACATGCATGATAGCAGAAAATCCCACAGGAAAATACAGTGAAAGCCATAACAATGATGAGGTTGAGGTGGCCACCCCATAATGAGGGAGCACACTTCGAAGATTAATCGGGAAGAAAAAATAAACACAAAAAAAGAATGAAGCACCAACAATCCATGCTACACTTGGAAAGTGAAGAACAAATATGTTGGCATATATGCATGAGGGAGTTGTTGGAAGACCACCAAGAAAAAAACTAACCCTAATCGATGTGTACCCAGGAAGATGAATCACACAACAATGTTACAATGCATATAAAAAGAGTTAAACATAGTTTGGCTCTCGACCTGGTGTTGAAAGAACGGTTGCAAGACACATACATTGTCTTTGCCTCACATTGCACATGAAAACAACACATGCATTGATAAAATCCTCCATAGCACCAAGCTCTAGTAGCTAGAGTTTTGAACAACTTTTGAGAGTCTCATGAGGGAAGCATTTTGCAATTGAATTTTAAAACCTAATTGCTTACGAGGAAAGATTCTGGATACGACAAGTCTCCTATATGGCAATTCATTATGGCTTATACCACATGAATAGCATGTAAAAATGGATGAGGTTGGGTGCAAGTATGGTAAAATATATGCCTTTCTAATCTAATATTTAAGTGAAATAAATTCCATGTTAATCGATACAATTCCTTGAAACATGTTTTTAAAAACATTTTAAAAAATACGCAAAACAAATGGGCTAAGGTTAGGAAATTAATAACTTCATTTTTTAGATTTATCCAAACTACATGATTTGGGTGCAATAGATTATAAAGTGTAAAAGTAATTAATCAATGTGTGTATTAATCAATTATTTGAAACCTAAATAATACAATTTCAATCTTTTACTCTCTACAAGGCATTGCTCTGAAGTAGATTGGTGCATTCTACAACGTGCTCCATGACATTGTGATTCAAAAATATATGTAGGTTCCATACATATAACAACAATTACTAACTAACCAAGTAATCATCTATGCAATCTTATAAACTCAAATGATTTCTCGGAAAATTTAATCCTTGGAAATCTTAATTTTAGTGGTTAATTTTTGGTCCACATATGTAATTTATATAAGCCCTTTAATGATATTAAATACTTGGCATATGATTTATTGCTGGTTTGAATTGCTATATGTTTTGTTTCAATTTGAGAGTTTAATTGTGCAAGTTGTTCATAATTGATGTTGCCAAGAGAGTTTTCTTCATCAATTAAAACTAGAACGGCTCATTAACATGGCAACCAAATACATAAATCCTTTTGCATTGATTGATGTGGAACAATTCTTAATTTTTATTTTTTCTCTGTATCAGCGATTGTAATAAATTGTTGGAGTTAAAAGAGAAAGTTGGAATTTGTAGAATTGATATACAACATGACAGTTATGAGTGGTGATATTACATAATTTACTATCCCTTAATAGCTAATATAGGTAAAAATCGACAAGGTGTAATAAAAGCTAGCAAAGCCAAGTTATCAATATAACACTGACTGCAATTTATGGAGAGAAGATAAGAGCAAATCTATTTTATATTTATTGATTCACGTTGGTTCAAATCCTTCTTATTCAACGACACACAATCCCGCAACATGACCGCCAAACAAAAAATACATACTGATTAGAGTCCACATGAATTCTGATGATAGACATATTTATGGTATTTGACGATAGTTATGGTTGTCATTTGCTAGAGGACCACACTATGATGGCATACTACAGTATCTATATGTCAAGTAGTGGATCGAGCTTGTGGAGGGGACGATAGCATACTAAACGTTTAGGAGTGACCATTGACGACGAATATGTATTCCCTAGTTAGTTCTTGAAAGAAGCTACCATTGAAACGTTAATGCTCCTTATACCTCGCTACATGAACAATATCATTTTGATCTACCAAAGTTATTTGCTACAATAAATTGGCATCCAGGTCGTCTGAATGAAACATTGAAACCAACAAAAGGTCTCTTCATGCTTTCCTTTATTGACTTAAAACATGGCGTTGATCAATAACAACAACAGGCACAACAGATCTCACGATCCCCCAAAATTCTATATTATTATTATTCTTATTAAAAATTCTAAACATGATTGTTGTTTCTAATGATGCAATAAATAACACAAGTCATAATGGCTGTCAAGTTTCACAGGCAAGTTTCAGAGGCGTGAATGAAAATGAAAGGATACCCATGCTACCCATGAGAATGATTAGGGGTTGTAAAATGATTTGGAAGTTGATTAGCGAGATATTATTGGCATTAGAGCCCGAAACAAAAATTTATATTAAAAAACATAAACGACATAATAATTTATATGAAAACAAAAATTTATTATAGACTACATAATCCATATGTGAATATAATAGATGATAAACTAAAGAAAAAAAAGTGAATTACTAATCTATATAGACTATAATAATAAATAAATAATCATATTCTTTATGTAAATAGGGTTGGAGATAATAGACCTACGCAACTCAACAAATGCTTTGATCTAGTTATCTTTATTTTAACATGAAATATAGTTTTTAGGTTTTATCATTTATCTCTATACTTCCCATAAATTTAAATTTATCTTAAATTTAAAACATTTATAATCATAATAGATTCATAATAAATTTATTATTGATAATGATATAATCCTTTACCATGGATTATTCTAACCAATGCACATATTTGAGACACTTTATCTATGCACATAATCATGTCCACATAACTATGCACAAAGTGTTTGTTATAGTTAGATTGTTAACATTTATCACTTGTTGTTAAGTGCTTAAACTTAGAGATTACATGGCATTTAAAATCATCTTCCATGGCTGTGGCTATGGTGGCTGGCAAGAAACATGAAATATGAAGGTTACCTACCTGTCGGGACTCTGTGTTTGGGAGAGCTTTTGGAGAGCACAAAATATATATACACCACTTAAAAGAGACATTTAAGATTGTGCCACAAGGATAAATAAATAAATAAATAAATAAA
>LPNX010868052.1:146947-211233 GCA_001517045.1 Pseudotsuga menziesii
ACGTTGCACGGAATATATATATGCCACTGAAAAAATATGCTTTTAAGATTGTGTAACATGGTTTAGCTGTCAATACATACAGCATCATAAATATCTAGTGCCTAAGACTAAATGTTGTATAACTGTAAAGTGAACTTCACTTTCGGAATCACCAAGGTTAAACATCCATTGCTTAAGACTAAATGCTATATATGCATCTTTGAATAAATGATTTATAGCTCTGAATAAATGATTTATAACTGTGTATATACATCTCAGAACTGTAAAGCTCTGAATAAATGATTTATAGCTGTGTATATACATCTCATAACTGTAAAGTAAACTTCACTTTTCTAATCCCCCACTTCAGTATAGGTGGAAGGTTTTGCAACATTTTTACTTCAAACTATTTTAATTTAATTTAATATTATCAAACTATTTTAATTTAATTTAATATTATCATTAGATTAGATCAATGACCTAAGTTTGCATAAACTTTATTTATTTTTTAAATAATTTTTATTTTTATTTTACATAATTATATAGAAATCAAAATCCTTTTCCACACATCACCATTATATATTAATCTTTAAGTATTTTTTAATTATAACTAAACATTTATATATTTATTTCCTAAAATTAAGTATTATGAAATCAATAACCTAAGTTTACATAAACTTTATTTATTTTATAATTAAGTATTTTTTAATTATAACTAAACATTTATATATTTTTTTCCTAAAATTAAGTATTATGAAATCAATAACCTAAGTTTACATAAAATTTATTTATTTTATAAATAATTATTTAATTAATTTTGTGAATACATAATTACATAAAAATCACAATCCTTTGCATACATAACAATTATATATTAATCTTTGAGTATTTATTTAATTATAACCAAACATTAATGTGTTTCTTTCATCGCACATAACAATTATATATTAATCTTTGGGTATTTATTTAATTATAACCAAACATTTATGTGTTTCTTTCATTTGGCCAAGTACCTAGGGTAGTTGGTTATGTATCCAAAGTCATATACTCAAATAAATTGCATAAGTATTTGGATAATCAATTTCATGGTCACGTTTGATCCATTACATTAATTTTAAAAATTAAAATGTATGGAAAATATATATATATATGTTATGATATATGAATGTTTAAATAAGATAAAATAAAACAATGTAAAAGTTAGTAACATAAATGGGTAAATATTAAATAGAAATAATTATAATTTTAAATTTAAATTATTGAAGATATAATTTTTAAATTAAAGAAACACAAATTGAATTCATCTATGCCATATAATGATCATTATGATAAAATGTAAGTAGTGCATAATCCAAAATTTGAGAAAATGCCATAGTCTAAAAGTAAGAAAATGGAGAAAGTGGTACATAGTCTGTCACGTCCCCTCCCCTCTACTCACCGAGGAGAGGATGCGACTCAACTGCTCTGTCTATCAAATTGAGGATCTAGCCCCATGAACATAAACAATAATGCATTGAAATAAAAGACATGTACAGATGCATAATACAACGGAAGCAAATAAATTTCAACACATTCAACATGTTCATGATAATTCATTAAAACAAATACATTGCAGGAATTAAATTCAAGAGAGCACTTATCTTGAAAATGAGTTGTCCCTCAACTAGCTATGTTGCTACAACGTTCCACCCAACCATAGGCTAGTTGTGCTCATCAATCTCTCAGCACAAATGCTACCCTCGAGCTGTGAATGATTTCCACAAGGAACTAGGGAACAATAGGCTCACTCATAGCCAAATCTACAGTTGGATTTATCAGGCTGCTAAAGAAGTGGAAAGGTAGAATTGCTAAGCTAGTGAGTTCAACCACAGAGCTATGGACACTTGCACAATATCTATCTAGCTTGGCCTCCACAATACCTACACACCCATCACAAGGAAGTATTTCCTTCACTGGTACACAGTCCCTCAGGCCATACCTTCCCTTTCAATGCTCTTCAGGGTGTGCATAGAAGATTAGCCATCCCCTCTTGATCTCTTTGTGAGGTTCCTCGCTTCACTAGGTTTATCAAGCCAATTCTGGGCCTCTTCCACTCCTAAGTCTTTCAGACCAAAATAGGGATGCACATAACTTCAAAACACAAGTTCTGGGTATGAGGAAAAACGTCATGGGAACCAAAAACGAATTGGTAAAAGGGAAAACAACCCTAGGAGAGAAAATCCGATTTCAGAAACGTCTATGGGATTCATAGGGGAAAAATGACCTCTTCAAACCCCAAAATCGTGAATCTCTTCTCCCATTCAGTGGGAAACACAAAAATGAATTCCCAGCCAAGGAGGAATGGAGGAAATTGCAGAAAAACGGGATGAAAACACCCTAGCTTGCTCCAGTTGCGAGAACAAGAGAAAAGCATGGGTGAATAATGGAATGGGAAAAAATTTCTTGGTTTTTTCTTGCCCCATAAGTCAAAATTCGATTTCCCAAAACCGATGGCTTGCTCCACTACGAATTTGACTACCGTACTCTTCAAGTCCCAAGGCATTAACTGCCCCAACCAACTTCTGGAAGACTTTAAATGATTGGGAATGAAAGACAAAATGGGTAGTTGAGAGTTTTATGGATTCTCCCATTGACACTTGGCTCAATAGTTTGAATAATTTCCCTCACTGCTCCTTGTGAAATCATGCCCCCATCTCTTTGTTGCATAACATAGCTAGTTGTGGGTATTTTATGAAATTGCATATTCACATAATGTCTCAATTTTACTGTTCCTGGCTAGCACGATAACCATCGGCATCGATTTTAATAGTTGATACATAAAATGCTAAATCCATGGTGGGGCCTTGGCCTTGAGCTCCTCACCATGATTTAATAACGATATTTACGACATGTACAATTTTAATGCAATGGGTTCAAACTTGGGATATTACATAGTCCAAGATCACCACCATCAAGAATAAATGCAATTTCATCTATGGGCATGCCAACCAAGCCTAAATTTGGTGATGAATTATCCTCCTCCTCATCAATCTAAGAAGCATATTCAACATACAAATCCCACTAAGGTAACTTCCTTGAACAAAGTTGAAGACTGCTATACACATAAACCATTTTATTCACTCTCTTAAAGGTAATCCTATCCCTCTTAGTAGAGTGGATGAAACTATAAAAGGACCAATTTTGAAGCTCTTGGACTACCCCCCATACATTCTGCACCACTCAATGTGATTCTTTTGTGCATAAATTAAGATATCCCTCCTTGCATGTTGAGTGAATACATGGGAATTTAAGGTTGCAAAATGAACAAGCTACTCCCACATATCATTTTCTTCATCAGGGTATACATCTTTCTTCTGGCATCAAGAAACCCAAGTTTTCCCTCTTCATCATAATTGGGCATAAATTTGTTTGGTCTCTCCATATACCACTTTGGATTCAGGATATATGCAACCATTTGAAGAGAGGTATTGAGTTTGTTTAATCTCTTCTCTACTATCTTATGGATTTCATAGAAAAACTTCAAAGAGAGGTTTCTATAATGAATTATGAACCTAATCTTGACCACCATGCAATCCATGCAATCATATACTTCCCCAAAATTAGGGGAACCAAAATATGCATAATTAATCAACTCCACAATTGAATATGTGAAAGAAACAATATATATCTACACTTGGACTACCAATATTCATTAACAATAAATGATATATCCTCTTATTTTCATAAGGTGATTTATACTTGGGGCATTTATTCCACTCTTGAGAAACAACAATGGCTCGTAATGATGCATGCACCTCAACCATACACTAAAGAAGAATGGAGTATTTGGCATATGTTGATTTTGTAAGTTTTAAAAACTTATTCTATGATTTCTCGTATAGATTTCCAATGAAGCATGGTGGTTATAAATGAACATTTGTTCCTCTCACATTTGAAATCATTTTTAAAATCCAATATATTTTACCTTGATGTCTTTGAGGGCATTGTTAAGGGCATGTACACAACAAGGATCCCAAAAGATAAATTTGTATCAACTCTATACCATTAATCACAATACTATACAAACAGTTGTTGCATATGTGATTACATGTACAACATTTGAAGGACCAACCTCATCAATTGCATCCTTCAACACTTATGACATGAAGCTAACATCCTTCAATTTTATATTGAATTGAATCGCTCTTAGAAGAAGTTTCCATACTAGAGATGTGAAAATAATGTTTAACAATGGTTATTATTGATTTTTTTTCCCAACCATTCATGACTATTGATCACCTTGAATGAAGCCAAGAATGTTTGAGGTCCCGCATAAGCCCCTTCATTCTTGTCATTCCCTCTTATCTAACAACGATATCTTCATTTTGATGTAACCTTTGGGTGTATATCTTCGTCCAACAAATAGGATGTGTTTCATTATTTCTTTGTAATATGGTGAACTAGTGGCATAAAATGAAATTCCATTTTCCATAAAAATCATCTACAACATTGTTAGCCTCATTCATGTATATTACATTGTAATTTGTAATAATTTGAACAACAAAAATATTAACAAATGTAAACATGGTCAATTAGATTATTCTTAACTTTTTGATATATACTTGTTATATTCACATAAAATTATTTTCTATCAAACGTTTACCAATGGAAGGGTATATATAATTCCTACCATATATTCTTCCTGATCTTACTAAAGTATAAACAAAAATAGAATATACAATATGATCCAACTCATTGGCATCCTTGATTAACATCGTGCCCTTGGATAATAATTGGTGGTGAACCTTATCTTTCCAAAGAGAAATAAAGGAAAAAATAGAACTACTTTCTTGGTCACGTACTTGCATCTAAGTTTCCAAAGCACACAGAAACAGAAGTCCACAAAAAATTCCACAAACTAGAAAGTGAATCCCACACAAGGGAATTGCCATCTCCAAATAAAAGAACTCTCCAATAGATATTGTTCAGGAACATATCGACATGTTGCTCCTCCATAAAGATCCAACAATCTCTACCAAATCTATAGTCCCAAAAAATGAGTTTGATCATCTCTAGTCTTTGGCACCCTGGGCATAGACCATCCAAAAAGACATACTTAGCCAAATTAGCCTCGGATGGGATCCCCTAATAAATCACAAGATAAGGAAACACACACAAATTATAGGAAATCCACACCAACCAAACACTATGCAATTAACAAATCTACTAATCCTTTGTATTTGATGATACCCATATCACATTAAGTGTTGGAAAGAAGGGTATGTATCTATTGAAGAACTAAATACATGCAGAGGAAATCATACTGCAACAATGATGCATCAAATGTCCTCTACCAATCCCTCCAAAAGGGCATGTACATCCCATTATCCATCTTAAAGAAATTAGACTCTAGAAGGAATGTCTGAAACTCCATGATCAAGGGGTGATCTGAGGCCAACAACATGAACTCTTGATCAATAGGTATCCATTCCTTCCATGAGAGGGCCTCAAAGTCCTAAATTTATCACTAATGGAGGACACCATTAAAACTTAGTTGGGGTGCCTAAATCTGTCGAAACTCTACGATACAAACTCACTAATCTTGCGAACTCTAGATTAGATGGGAGGTGTTGGGATGCTCAGATCGGGTAGACAAGAAAATGCTAAAGAAAGACAAGAACATGTTATGAGTTATGCATGAAAGAACATTTATTAAGATAGAATACAATCATATGACTCTTGGTTTCATATTCCCAAGGAGTATTCACTTAACCCTAATAGATTAGGTTCTAATAATCCCCACCTTCATCCGAAGAGGTCTATAGGAGTCCAATCATAGAGGTGCAATTTGGAGAAGAATAGTTGCAAATGGTTGAAGGTTCTTTCTCAATCAAAATCTAGTTGAAGCTAATGTCTTCTACTAAATGGGTGGTTTTAGGATGACCACAAAATATGGAACTTATTGACAACTCTAGTTTTTGTTGAATGGTTCTCTCTGAATATTTTGTTTCTTACTATGGTTCTCTCTAGAACTTGGCTATAGGGATCACCAATTCCTTATGGAAAATAATGGTTTAAGGACCACCAAAAAATTATGTCTAGCAGAAGAAACAAGAGGGCGATGTCTTCTACTAAATGGGTGGTTTTAGGATTACCACAAACCAAATCGAGTTTAGTGGAACATGGAGTTGACTCTGGATCTAGTTGCAGTTATGGATCTAGTTTGGTGGCTCTTTCTCAAGGATCTGGAAACTAGTAGAATCTTTTTCTTATGGATGTGGATTTGGTTCATGATTGCTTTTTCTAGCTCGCTTGTTTTTACTATTAATCATCCCCCCTTTTCAGGAACAAGGTGAGGAGAAGAAGATCTCTTAACTGCAAGATGTGTCATTACTCAAGAAATAACCCTTCGGTATGACATATATTTATCTTCTTTGATGTTGATGGTCATTTATAAGAAGTGATTCACCCATAGAGAATCTTCTCTCTTGCATGTTTCTTCAAAATGAAGAATATTTTTGAAGAGTGGGTATGCTTTCCACAATTCTTACAAGGGTGAAGATCAAAACATTGAAAATTTCTTATGGCTAACTTGATAACAATGCTGGAATTTTGAATCAAGAAGTGGAGTAGATGAAGATAAACTTTGTTTTAAGGTCCCAACACTCTAAAACTGAAATGGATTGGAGTAATCAAGAATGTGAAATGTCACTTCTTTTTCATATCCAAGAACAATTATGTGCTTGTTGTGTACAAAATCTTCCCAAGTTCTAATGATGGGCTTGGAAAGAACAAGTCAAACATGTGTATGGGAAGCATCATCTTTTTTTTCTTTCTTCCTTATAAAGTGGATCCATTAATTTGATTATGTCCTTCTAAAGTGGTATCATTATATGCAGGTTAAAGGAATCACAAAGAATATAGTTCTAAACATTAACAAGTTCATAATGTATTTCTTCTTATTGGTGGTGTGACTCAAGTTGTAGAAACTCAAGTGTGGCTTGTGAATCTTGTACACAATTTTGAATATGAATGAGATTTGTCTTGTCGATGATGAGAGTGTTGTCGACAAAAGAGAGTAGAGTTTTCAATAACTCTACTAAACCATTTATTTGAGACATTGATAATTTGTGACTAAACACTCACTCAAAATAATAATAAAGGGATTCTTGTAACTCCACCCTTTTGTAAACATACTCAACAAATCCAACTCAGAAATGAAGGGGCGTCTGATACAACCAAAAGTGCACCTTATTACAATTCAACTCAATTTTGATTTGACAAAAAATAATTGCAAGTACCAAAAATGTATGAGAACTTACAAAGATAACACTTTGCAAGCTATAAAGTGAAATTTGAAGCTAGATTTGTCTTCAAAATGGAATGTTATCTCAGAGAAGCTTATGGACTTGAGTGTACTATGATGCAATTTTCAACCTCCTCTACTCAAAATGCTTTTGGTTCTTTGATGTAGCTATGTTGTGATGCAAAGGCCAAAATATAAGTGCATTCAGAAGAAATTTCCTCCAAAGATAAGTCTCCAAGAAATATCAATGGTCACTCACAGTGCAATAATTCATTGCCAACACTACTTAATTGAATGTGCACTTTGAACACTAAATCCAACATATAGTAAGTAGGTGTCATTGATTTTCAATATATTCTATTATTGAATAAACAAATACTACACCAATATCTGCATAAATCTTCAAAAAGGTTTACATAATGTGCAAGCCTTAAATCCAGCATATAGCAAGTAGGTGTCATTGATTTCTAATGTATTCTACTATGCAATAAACAAATAATACACCAATATCTGCATAAATCTTCAAAAAGTTTTACATCATGTGCAAGCCTAAGTCTTTGGCACAAAATAGTTTTATAATACAATCTTTGGCAATAATTTCTAAAACAATATACAATCTCTACAAGAATACCACTTGATATAATCTTCGCAATGAACTCTCTAGAGTACAATTTCTACTCTCAAAACTTTTATGATATCCTCTAATTTCCAATAGAAGCTAGCAAATAAGCCTCCTTACAAGAATCTTTTTAAACATTGTATTTTTATCATAATATAGGGTTTTGAAACTTCTAGAGAGAGACCTATGCATATATAGAGATACAAAATGTAGAGGATGTATGGAGATATATTTCCAATCTTGGTTAACAATTAGTCCCTCGTTGTTTTATGAAATGGGCCTTCAGTAGTCCATAAATCTCAAGAAACTCAGTATATTCCAAGTTAGGGAGTTGTTGATGCAACACTGCTGGGATCAGGTTCTATAAAAGAGGCAATGCTGGTAATGCTCACATGAGACAGGGAATGCCCACGTTTAGAGAAAACCCATGCAGAGGCTAGGAGACACCAATCTCTTGGAACCTAAACCACTTTTATTTCACAACTTTTGTATAGAACACTACTACAATGTACATGCCTCCACGAAACGGATGTCAAACAATTATTTGATCATTTCTCCATCAGTCTCCATGCATGTACCAGTCTCCACAATTGCTGATATGCTAACTTTCTCACATAGGGAAAAATATTTTGTGTCTCGTTTAAAGATTGCTTATTTTGTTCTACGTGGCTAGAAACAAAGTCAAACTTAGATCTATATCTAGAGTCAGATCATGTGCTACCTTCTTCAGTAAAATAATATTCTCTTATTTGTACATGTTCTTGTTGTAAAAGAAGAATTTTTTTTTCATCATCTGCACTCTACTCATCCCGCATCGTCATTTTCCTTTCAGGCTGTGCCTTTAGTCTTTTGTTTGAGTTTTCATCATCGACATCCATTATGTTGAATTCTAAAAGGGCCCTTTTATTTACTGAAGAAGAGTTAGATGGTGTTTGTACAATTATAGCAAGTCATTTCCTTTGTATTTGCCTGCCTCTATTATTTCGTCTTTGACTCCTTCACAATCCTCCTCAAATTCCAACAAATTAACTATTTTATCCATTCCTTCCACTGATTGATGTTTCAAGGCCTTGTTTTTATTTTGTTATCTTCTTTGCGATATGATTTTCCTTGGATCATAGTTTAGCCTCTCCATTTTCTGGAATTCAATAGCCTCTAATAACTTTTCAATAATATTCAATGCAACGTTTTTTTTTAATATGAAAGGGCCGATCTTGAATGGTAACTTTACATCGGAAGACTTCTTAAAATCACCAAAGTGTTCTTCATCTGAACACAACCTCTGCCTGATAAATTCTAACGCAAAAATTCTAGGAGTCAGAAAGGCAGATAATTTGTAAGATGGTCCTAGATAACCATAAACACGAACAACAGTGAATTCCTTATATAAAACCAGTCTCCTGTACAACTTTCTGTCGAGGGATGCAAAGTACTTTTCATTTCATCTAACACTCTGGGAAGCTTTTCATCAAAAAGTATTTTGTATACTTCCGCCATGATTTTATTCACAAAGTCAAACATATTTATCTTCCTAGGTAGCCTAGGAAAACAAATGTATTGATGAAATGCAACTCAAAGAAATTTGATTATAGGAACATGTTCAGTAAGTACGGTTGATACTTGAAATGTCTCAGCTTGGGAAAATTCGCTACTTGAATATGAATTGTGGTGGCTAAGAATTCATCAAAACTAAAACAACAGACCTGGTTTGTATCTGGTTCCGGTAAATTCGTCTTGAACAGAAAACCAATCATAACTTCAATCACTGACTTGTCATGATCATATCCCAATATTTGACTCAATATTGACAACACCAGTTGGACCTATTCCCTAAAAAGATGAACATCCATGGGAAACACAAGACTCTCTACCACATGACCAACTTTTAGAATTTATGACAAAAAGACAATTTTAGTCTCACACTTACATTCCCTATACACTTGGACCAGGGTTTCTTCACTAAGGGATTCAGTATTTACAAGAAAAATATCGAGCAAATTCAGAACTTCGCAGATGACTTTTGCATTAACCTGACAAAGGACCCTGGTAGCGTTTTTGTTTATAATTACTGTCTTAGTGAGAGAATAATTATTTTCACACCACTCTACGAATTCTAGGCAATACAGGGCTTGTTCGACAGGGAAATAATACATAAAAGAATTCCACACATTCAAAACATCTCTTCCTTGTGATTTAAAACTCCATTATCATTATTTGGACCGAAAAATGCTGCACAGAGAGAGAATTGGGTCGAATACATTTCCTTCTCTATCAACTATAACCTCATATTTGATATCTAGGAACTTGCAGAGGGTAATTGAACTTGAAGCTTCTTCCATAACAAAAACTCAATAAGAAATAATGTGTTAGAACTACTTGGGAGGTGGTGAAAACCATGTGGTTGGAATTTGGACAACGACCCAAACCACATACCCGTGCATTGTCAATGTCTTCACTTTTTCCTCAATGTCATGAAAAAATAAACCTTTTCGCAATGACCAATGATCTTTGTATTAGGTAATCGGAAAAATTTTAGAAGTCGTGGAAGGTGTCTTTGCATTTACCATTTTCCCCAGCGGATCTCACCACATCATGTCACATGGCAGGTTGCTTATAATCAGCTACCGCTTATCTCCTTTATCTCTCATGCTACTCCATGCTTTAGATCATCTGCCAACAATTGATATTATCCAAACCGCATATTTGTCATCCGATCATGTCATCCTGATCCTCGACATCATATATGGGTCCCATGACCATGTGCATACACCATATCTCAACCTTGACAGGTATGCAAAATTGAAACCCGTAGATTTGACGCTCATTGAATTTATTTAACTGTCATAATTACTAGTACCCTTTAGTTGAGTTATGAGTTGGTAACTTGGTGGTTACGTTGGTTTTGGAAAATGATTTAGGTGTCATGTTCATTAAATCAGACACGTTATGTGGAAGGAAGACAACTCGAGTACACATTCTTTGAACTCTCTAGGAAAATGAGCAGGTTAACTCATTTATTATCACCCTTGGTTTCCCAGTGCTCAGTACACAGGTTAAATTCCATGAATCCACTTCGTAACACGCGAACTCATTGCTGTCAATATTGGAAAATGGGAACATCCTGGTTTTTTTACTTCATTTCGGGAACCAAGAAGGAGCATACTCATTTCCAATCCTAAAAGTCTTTGAACAATGAAGCGAAGCAGGATATGGTCAAATCCAAGAGTAATCCTTTTAATATATTTAGGCATTGTAATTTTTAAATATATTTTAATATTGTAATTTTTTAAATATAATTCAATAGGTTAATATTATTGGTTGGTATAATAGTCTGATTTTGCTCCCTATACAAAATCCCGTCCAACTAGAAACACATTTGAGTATGGGAAAGAAAGGATTCAACATGATTGTGAGTTTTTAGGAGCATCAGAAAGCTCAGTTCAATTGCCACAAGGACACAATAAAAGAAGGGAGGGTGAATGGGTTTCGTCTGCAACCCTTCGCTTTCTCCATGCAATGATTCTTTATGCTTCTATCCAAGGATTTTTGTATAGAGTTAAGTTTTTTTTTTAATTTTAATATTTTTTATTATTTTAAAATGTTTGAAGGTGTATTTTATTTCATTGTTTTTAAGTAAACATCAATTTAAGGTAGAATAGGGTAATTAGTATCTTGGCGCATTTTATTCAAGTGAATGATCAATAAACCATAGATTTTCGAGGGTCGCTTGCCTTAGATAAAATGAGAAATGGATATATTTATTTTCTATTTTTGGATGACTGTTGGAATATAGGTCTCTCCCTTCTTGTTCGAATGGGAAGATTCGTATCTTTCTATTTCCAAATACCTAAGCCAAATCACTTGACTTTAGTAGTTACGATAATGAATTTTAATAGGACATTTTTAAAAAATTACTTTAAAAAAATCAAGTAAATTTGATATAAAATATTGACACTCTATAAATTTGTAATAACGCAAAGTGACAGACAATGAAAAGACCAAACCGTCAAAAAAATTAATCCATTTGATGGGTGAGGGGAATTTGAAATTCCAGGATTGGCTAAGAGAAATCTCTAACCTTAATCACATACACCTCAACATTTTTCCAATTCCTTTGAAATGTGTCCAACTTATTCTTTAACTTAACATTTCTACAGAATGAAAAGTATGGAACCCCTTAACTTAACTTAACATTTCTACAAAATGAAACCCTTCCATAGTAGTAAACTCAGTGAATAACAAGGTACTAAAGCTACCTGGTGAGTGGCGAAGCTTATAGTTGGCCTTTGGACCACCACCTAGAGCACAAATTCACGTGGTGTCCTCGTATCCACCTTTTCACTTGCGCCATGAAAAAATATCCCTTTTAACTTAGTCGACGACCCTTTATATTAAGTTTCAAAAGACCGATTTCAGAGGCTCTAGACAATGTTTTTTTGCTTACCACATTTCCCAGTGGAGTTAATCACATTGTGCCACGTCGAGAGTGGTTTATTATCCACTACCACTTCATCATTTTATTTCCTATGTTAATCCGTGCTCTGGATCATCTGCCCGTCGTCGATCCAATCCTGACCAGATCTCCACCGTTCGTCTTCATTCACCCGCTCCTTGACATCACATCTGGGTTCCACGATCACGTGCATACCCCACACGTACCATCTGCTAGCTCTTTTTGTTGCTTCCCTTGATCATATTACAATATTTTAGGCTAGATCCTCGTGCTAAGAGAATTTTTTCCAATTCCTTTAAAATGTGTCCAACTTATCCTTTAACTTAACATTTCTACAAAATGAAAAATATGGTATAACATTAATGAAAGAGTAACAATCACAATTTCAAAATAAGAAGTACGTATTTTCATCACTTGATTTTAATTTATGCAAATTCGGATGGTTTGGCGATGATAATGTGATTTTTCGCAATTTGATGTGTCACTTAGTCAATATTAAAGAAAATTGTTGTTTGCCAATGCACTTGGAAAAAATCTCCGAATACAATGATTTTATAGCTTGTGGTGTAGCTTGAAACATAGCCAAAATGAATGAGATGGATTTCAAAGCATGTGCAGGTTTCAGATATCAAATTTAGGTGAAAACATCATCCTGTTCAAATAGTCTCTTTGGTCACACCTGTCACCCTAAGTAGTCAGAGTTAACATTTAAATGTTTTGAACTCAGGAATCACAACACTTTCTCTATTCGTTTCATTTTCAAGAATAACTCGATTATAAATATAATGGATATACTTTCCAGGGTCTACAGTATTTGGTCCTTCATTACCAAGAAAATGAAGAATCTTCTATAGAAATACCTTATCAATAATATCCACACAATTATCTAATACAATAAGTCAAGCAGGTCCATAAATATAAATATTTGATGCTTTATATACTGCATTATAATTGACGTGTACAAAACATAGCCATAAATGGACTGCAATTTCAATATTTCTCTCCATGATATTTCTCTAAATTCATTTCCATCTCTGAAGGTCAGTTTTTTCACAGTTCTTACCAGTTCAACATATTTAGTTGTCATGCCAATATGGTTTAATGATATGTTGATGTTAGGGAGAAGAAAAGAACACTAACTCTGTTATCAGTTGGAGGAATAGAATGATACAATATAAACAATGAAAATGAATGAATAAATTGATGACACAATGCTAATATTTTATGCAGTAAATAGAGCTTACATGTGTAGAAAGATAAATAAATGCACAATCTTCAATGAATTCACAAGGATGAGACAAGCCACTTTCTCTTTCCTTTGAGATATCTCGAATGAGAATAATAATAGAGTCCACAATAGCTTTCTTATATCCAAATCCCCCTTCTTGACTAAGTATATTACTTAAAAAATCATTCTGGAAAATCATTAGACAAACAACATAGTTATCAACTCTCCTCCAAAGGAAACATAACAAAGATGACACATTTAAATAGAATAACAAAAAATCTTCCAATTACTTAGTGTTCGATACTTCTGTGGGAACTTTAAACACAGATATCGAATCGCTTCCACAACAACAATCTTGAACTCATATGCTATGTCTGGTATAAAAGTTGTGATTTGCTTCATCAAAGGATCCACACTCGACTCATTCCCTGTTTTTAGCAGTGTAGTAATAGCCAGAATGGCTATGCTTCGTTTTTTATATGAAATCAGTCTCTACATTAGATTACTATTGTTTACCTACTATTCAAACATACGTGTATTGAAAACGAGATACATCCAACATCACTAGTGTAACAGATCAAAAGGCATTGAGCTAAAAGTGAACGAACAAATCCTTTGGTTAAACTGGTTACAAGTTTTCTCATTGCTTTTATTATTCAAAAACACTTGCTTAAGAAGTTCTACCACTAGAATAAGATATATCTGAATCCCACTCAAGCAAAATTTAAACATTTACAACACAAATATTGAGCAGGAAATCAAGTCTTAATTCTCATACATTGTATAAGATGTACAAAAAGAACATGAGCAACATGAAGCATGAAGCATCATGTACATTCAAGCAGGTGCACTCAAGTACTCTTTGCAATTTGAATTAGCATGCAAACCATTTAGCATAGTAGGAAGTGAACTTTTTTGCACAAAGTTTTGCAAGCTACAACAACAAAATCCTTCTACAATTTTCACATAAAGATTAGCGTAACTGTTACCAAATTATAGGCACGAAACTTAGTATTACTATGAAGCTTCAACTTGGTAGCAAAAACAAGAGGTGCGGATAAACAAAAAATTATTTGTACTACTTAACCTAAACTTAGAGTAATGGATCCAATAGTTCTTGTTGAGTTAAGAAAAATACATAGAAAACTAATGTTGTTTCAAATGGATCCAAATGTCAAATCGAATATGTTGTTTCATGAAGAAAAATACATACAAAACATTTATAAAACACATTTGAAGAAACACACATTAAGTAATATTCAATCTAAGTATTGAACTAGTAAAACAAAGTATATGAAAACTCTAACATGGGCACGGGCACCAAAATTTGACATACAAAAACTTGTTTCATCCTTTTAAAAGTAATATTAAATACAATGGTTGAACTAGCCAATGTTAAAAACTCTAATATGAGCATGACTAGGAAAATTAGAACAAAAAAAATATGGGAGATCCATATAGTTTTCGATCCAATAGAACAAGTGCTCATTTTTAAGTTATTGTACAAACGTTAAAGAATCCTCAAGAACTTTGCTTCAAGAAAGCATAAAGAAATATTTGACGATCGATAACTTCACATTGAGTTATCCCAACCATTCGCCATCCAAACCATTCACCACACCTGAATCCAACGAGTATAAAATGAGTATGAAATCGACACAAACAAATCATAAATGATACAAAAAATAGTACTTTATAAATAAGCTATAAGATAGTAGTAGAAAAGATAAGAGAAATTATAATGTTTTGAAAACTTCACCCTATTTACTCTTTTAATGAAATCCTCATAAATTATGTGGTCACTTTCTTCTAACTTGTATGTGTCATTCTTGATATTGTATGATAGGTTTGTCATTACTATAACATATTCAAGTTGTATGAATAGATGATATGTCGAATCATACTTGTACATGTGTTGCCCCTTTATTCTATTGTACTGACAATATTGAAGCTCAACACCTTCAGGCCTATCCAATAGATCAATATCATTATGGTAATCAAACACCCTATTAATATCCTTCTTTCTTATTCTTTGAACTCTTCCAATGTACCAAGTCCCACAAGAAACATTGTGCTTTGTACTTTGAGATACACCTTTTCTTCTAGTACGTTAAGCTACAATTATAGACTTGCTCTCAAACAACACCAAACAATTTTATCCAATTCCAAAACCACTTGCAACACCCTTTTGAGGGTCCTCTCATCTCTCCTAAAGTATACTCCATTCCTCACTTTAGTCAATCTATGTTTCGATAATGTCGGATTTCCATTCAATTGACTAACCAAACAATATTTGTACATGTACTTGCCATTAATATCCACCACTGGTTTTGTAGTTATGTTTAAATTTTCATCATCGAAATCTAAAATTCCATCCAACTTGTGGCTCCACTCACTTTCCATTGTTTTCAATTCCTTATCATTGAGTACCATAAAATACGAAGATTGGAATATGGATGTGGAATGACCCAGTGGAGAATTATCAACTCCTTCATCCACAAATTT
The DNA here is from genome assembly GCA_001517045.1 of Pseudotsuga menziesii. NCBI lineage: Eukaryota > Viridiplantae > Streptophyta > Pinopsida > Pinales > Pinaceae > Pseudotsuga > Pseudotsuga menziesii. The sequence goes on from LPNX010868052.1 coordinate 163,017, forward strand.
GAATGTTGGATAATTGTGATCCTCTATGCATGGTTTAAACCACCAAGAATCTTATGTGTGTCTTTCTGGTTGCATGCCAAGACCTAGTAAAATTCTGTGTGCATCCTCCAATCCTATCTTGAGAGCTTCTATAATTTTATTATCTATGGATATTGAATCATATTGTGACAAGACATCACCTTCCTCTACTGTTTGTTGATGCAATTTATTCTAGATACTCATTTGTTTCTTATGATATTTATTGAAATGAAGCCCTTGGGGATTCAATTCTTCTTCAACAACTCTATTAAGGGGTCCAATAGCATGAAGTAAGTAAGTGAAATCATATGCCCTCCTTACTCCAACCATGCCACCAACTTTGTTAAATAATTTCTCCCATACATCTGGCCCAATTAGGTGCATTGCACATGGCAAGTTAGAGTATTGATCATGAAATAATCTCATCAAAAAAACTGCAAAGTGGCAAGAAATTTTCACATCTTGATATGCCTCTTTGCTAATGAATTTAATCTTGACATTAGTATTTTCTTGTTCTCTGACTCAACATAGCCATAACGTGAATAAATGATGGACTCTTGAAGAATTTCATACTCTTTCCAAAAGAGTCAAACTAGGAGATGAAAAAATATCAATGTAGTCAGCAACAATTACTAGATAGGTCTCTGTACTCGATTTTCTCTATGTCCAACCACTTGTACTTCTCATTTCCTTCAATCACCTCTAGACATGCCTTGAAGCAATGTGTTGTGATGAACCCTAATTTTGGCGATCAATCCTCTCTATATCCTCAATTAAGCTTGTGGCCATCCACTTTAAAGTGTTATAAACCATTCTTACATGGTTAAAATTATTCAACTATTCTCCAACAATCAAATCTTGTTGACCACTAAACAAAGGATTCACTAGCTTTTTTCCATTGTGAATGTAATCATGGTCATGAAGGCCTATTACTTTAAAGCCATCATACAACTCAGTTAGCCTGTACCCTTCCCAGAGAAATTTATATCTCATTCACGTCGTTGAGTAATAATCCTTCAACATAAGCAATCTTATCCTACTATCCCCATTTGAGGAATGACCAATAACAGGTCCTAAAAATGTTCCACATGTTTATTCCATAGGTATTCTATTTTTTCCCATTGTTGATGGACACAATTTGCATCAAAACTGTTGCACGTTGGATGAAAAACCATAACCAAATGAGGAATCTTCTCATGTAAAAGGTTTGCAATAAAAGCACGTGCATAATGTCCAATCACACAATTCTTGAAGGCATCTGTAATAATCTCATAGCATGCAATGCCCTCACCAACTGTCACCAAGAAATGTGATTGGCACTTATGTTCTTCTTTCTTACCACAAAACCCCACCAATGTATAACTTTTTGCTACGCACCTGACATATTTTTTCACAACAATTTCATCTTCAACAAGGAATACAGAAATTTGGCCCTATATACCATGTTTGGCTTTATAGGAAGCATAAAAATTTCTGATTTCCTCAAAAATGTACTCCTGCTCCCCTGGGATATATGTCAATGATTCTCTAACTTGCCTTAAAGTCGTATATATTGAAGGGCCATCCAGATTCAAGCTAATAAAGCTATGTAATCTAGGACCTTCCCATAACTTAATCATCACATAAAATTTAGTGGATCCACTATACCTTCTCCTCGACTTTGAACGAACTAGGTTGTGAAATATATCTTGAAAAAATTCCCAAATTGCATATTTACCTTGTAAGTTTCCTTGCTTATGAGCCTCACACACATCCTTGCAAAACTTGAACACATCCTTCCTTCCTATAGATTTGAACAAATTTTCCCTTAGAGACCTCGTTCTAATAGACAGTGTAACAACCTTTTTCCTCTCCCACCAAAGAGATCTCATTGTTAATCTATGTGTAGCATTTGCATCTCTTGCAACAATTTTGAGTTCAGTTTGAGTCAAATGGTCCAACCTTCTCCCTTTCCATGTATCTCTCCCATGTATTTTGATGCTTGTCCTTGATTCACGATATAAATGCATCTGAAATTCATCACAGTTATGTATCAACTTACAAAAAATGCATGTCAATGAATCAAAAGGGATTCATGTTTCAGAAACCCTCTTGCAATGAATATGTCTGTATGTACCGTTAATATGGTATTCAATACCATAATAACATAGTATTCTCTTGGTATGTTTCTCTATGGCCCACAATTTTCGACCACGTTGGTCATCCATTAGAACCTTTGTGTCCAATACCTCCCCTCTTCTATCAAGATAGGGATCCCAATACCCCCAACATAGTAATATTGGGGGAGGAAATTGTCCTAGAATAAGACGAAAAAACACATTGGAAAATGATCTAATAACTGCTACTAAAAAGTAATAATAAATAAAGTAATGTGCAAATTCAAATTCAAATTAGATTAGAACTTGGGTAATTAACACACATGAACTAGAAGCCTGTGAACTTGTAGAAACCCCGTTAATGGTGATGGTAGTAACGAGATCAAGAAATTAGTCAAGCTTTGTTGGAACTTATCATTGGTAGGCTTCTTTGGTCTCCCAACTGTTCCACTCCTCAACACAACTATATCATGTGAAGCCTCATCTGTAGTAGTAGTAGTGTGCTTCTTTGATTTCATGTGTTCATTTATAGGACTGACAATATTACCACTTGTTGGCACCAAAGAGAACCATCTATTGCATTGTGTACATTTCACTCTTACTTTTTTCTTGTCCTCATAGTTTGCAAGTGTTGCTTCCACCAAATTGAACAAATTAGGCTCTTGCGTTTGGTTTAAATAATGTAGAAGTTTGATTGCTTGATCAATCTCAAGTTGATCTCTAGCCATTGATGTCTGCTTTTCTCTGTTACATGAAGGAATTTTATTAATTCCCAACATTGAAATGTGACGTTGATGGGACCTTGTTTTCATATGATTGTTTTTGAAGTTATGAATTGTTTGCTCTACCAAGGATACTTCCCCCGTTCCATATCAATTCCACAGATTTCACAATGGATCTTTATATTGGGTTTTCCTTTTTCTGAATATACCTTGAGTTTTAGCTTCTCCTTGACAAACTCTTCCATTAAACTATTCACTTTGTGTTCCCAAGATGCCAATACATTAGGACCAACAGCTACAACTTGTTCCACTGACTCATACACATTATCAACTCTTGGTTTTTTATGCATAGGTTCCTCCACATTCCCTTCAATGTTTTCAGAGATTGGTGTTCCTTCCATTACATGTGATTGCAATGTTTTAACAACCAACGTGCCTACTTTCCTCTTAATTCCTACATTTGTTGTTGTAGGTTTCCTTTTTTTCTCTTGATTTGTATTTAAAGCAATTCCAATTGGGCCAATAAAATCAAAAGGAAATTCAACGATTTCATCTTCCACAATTTCACAATAGATATCAGCATATGTACAACCTTTTCGACACTGGAATGTGCAAGGGCAGAATTCTCTTCTCCAATAAAAATTGCGAAGTCCACAACATCATTTGGATCCATTTGCATTTCCATCCATGTGTTCCTTTTATTTGGTTAAGAAATGAATACAATTTTTTTCAAAAAATTGGATATATTATGGCTACGAAATGAGGTGAGTGCATCCATAAATAAATGAAAAGAAATATTCAAATTTACACATGCATATTAGTTCATTAATAAAACAAAGAGCTAGAAAGCAACGTATGCACTTTCAATTCAATTCTCTAAGAAGGATGAAAAAAATATTACTATCAGGATGAAACACCTTGAAACAAAATGTATTGTCAGTGGCTTATTCAAATAGCCCTCCCCAAACTAAAGAGTCGGCTTCAACGTACCTACAAAAGATCAAAAGGTGATCAAAACAATAGAAGAAAAACATAGAAACTTTGTCCAAATCAACTATATTACTTCGTCTAATTAACAAATCTCCAACTCACTACACAACACATCATCCACAAATCAAAGATACATATGTTTTGTTTTCATTTGCTTCAAAACAAATTATTTTTTTCATAGAAGTAGATAAAAAAATAATATGGACTATACTATGGATAGTTTTTCCCCATGTGGGGTTTCCTTGTACTTTAGTTGTATGGACTTATGTCCTTATTTTTGTGCCTTAAAAATATAGAAAAATGAACTAAGAAAACAGAAGCAAAGTGAAAAAGGAACTGCATTTCTACATATAATTTTGAATTCTCAAGAAGCATTCATTAAAGTGGAGAAGTCGATAATGCTAGTCTTCTCTTCCAAGTTTCCAACAAACTGGTTTCAATGACAAGCAATTTTTGTGATTTAAAGCAATCTGATATTAGACTAAGTACACTAAGCAGTGATTATGGGGAAGCATTTCTTCACCTAATGTACAAATGCATATCTACTTGTGTACTAGGATTAATGGACAAATATGAAGGAGAGCCTTGAAAACACCCTTATGGACTAATTAAAGGACAACATTGAGGCATGCATTTCAATGACATAATTAGTGTTGTTGTGTGATCATTTTAGAGAATAGATATCCAACCTATTGATATTGCATATTTAAGAGGATTGATGCATAGCTTCATGTAGTAATTCCTAATCTTGGCACTAAGGTCAAGAGAAATGTTAGCACGCTTTTCAAGGCAATTGGGGACCTTATTAAGGACGGGCGTCAAGTTTGTTTTATAACTGACTTGGCACTACTTAAGAACTGTTGAAAACTGATTTGTGGACCATAATTAACGAACTACTTGAAGCATTGATTTGGGGTAGAGTTATTTGCAAATTTGAAGGAGTATTTTGGAAATGTAAAAAATGTTCTTTCTCTTGCAATTTTTTTGCTCAAGGGGTGTTTTTAAAGGCATCATTATGACATGGTGAAGTTGCATGAGCTTTGAACTAGTTATGGTGAAGTTGCATGAGGCTTGAAAAAAGCATAGCAAAAGTACATTAGGATTGAATCGAGATGTATAACAATTATTTAGCAAAGTTATTAGAGAAATGAAGAAGGTTGTATATACAAGAAACAACTCATGACATATCCTACTCAATATTTCAGATCACTGTGACAAGAATATACCTTCCAAACATAAAGAATGATGTAATAACTCGCTATGAAGCAAAAAAGGACTTTGTTCTCTTCATATAGATAACATCTTGATATTATATATCGGTATACACTATAATTTTTATCTAGATGCTTTTGCAATAAGAATAGAAAATTGTTGAACACCCTAAACTAATAGCCACATGAGTCTATTGTAAATCAAGATAAACAAAATTTGAATGTAATCCTAGATGGATATTTATGTTCTTTGTTCGTTGCATCTGAAGAGTGGAAACAACTAATGATAAACAAGATTACCTTTCCTTTCGTTCCAACAACATGGATAACTTTCAACTGGGACGGAGATTCCTCCAAGTCTAATATCTGCAAAAATGAAAGTGATGAAATAGCATCAATCTGTAGTGATATACAATATGGATGATGCTGAATTACAAGTATAGAATTGTTAGATAAAATGAAAGGCATGTTTCCAAACTGTAAAATGCATATGATAAGAATATTGTGACATTGGAATTCAATGACTGTAGGACACATAATCTAAACCCTTAAATCCTTAAACACACCTGATGAATGAGCCAGACTCCTTTGCTATTCCCTATTATGAGGGGTTATCAACGGGATTTTTTACGGTTGCTTTCACTCAATCATCTGCCTGTGTATTTGTGGGTGGCACTCTTCCTACCCTTGCCCCTGCCTTTGCTCTCGGTAGTTCTTTTGGGTAAAAATAAGATCACTTGCACTCGCTTCTGCGGCTAGGATTTGAACCTATGAATTTGATGTTGCGGGATGGGATGATGGCTATTATGTGACCTTTGTGTTTGTTACTAATAATTTTTCCACCGCTCACCCTTCTTTTTTTGCTTCATCTAGGAGAAATGCCATCTTTATAACTGCATCATATATACTTGTAAATGGAGGATCTTAGCTATATATCGAGGAGTCAGCTGCCGAAAATGACTAAGTTCCCACTTATTACATGGAATAAGAATATCGCTCAGTCACATACCAACAGATGTAATAAATATAGTTTGGTTCGATGGTCCTTCACTTCTTTGCTTTACAGTGTATGGGCAATAGAGGCTTTCGCTAGGGAAGTAGTGTAGATGCTCTCCTTCCTTCAAATACAGGTTGTTCCTCCTTTCTTCCCATGCCACTTCCATGAATCGAGTAGGTTTAAGAAAGGAAATATAAATGAATGCTCTCAGTATCCACCAAGTGAGCTTCCCTACCTTAACACCATAAGCTTTCCTTCACTAGATCTAGTTTTACGACATATGGATCTGCTGCTAGTGTTGGATCAACATAAAGAGAGAAAGGGTAAGGGTTGGTTCAATATTTCCAACGCATTTGATCGATTCTAGATTCATATTTGACCCTCTACAACTAGATGTTGCTCGCGACTCAAAACCCCAATGCTCCACATCCCCTCTACAACTATCGTCGAGCTCTGTTAAAACCCTAATGCTCCCCCTGCTCCTGTTTTTCGCGCCTCTTCTCTAATCCTGTTAAAACGCCTCTTCTCTTAACTTATATAATTTACCCCTCAACCCTAAATATGACCCCAATATAATGTTTCATTTTTGGATAATTATTAAGCCCCCAATATTAACGGGTGTGATATGGTATTGGTCCATCATTGAATCCCCCATGACTAAAGGACACCCTTGTGTAATATAAAAATGTATAGAGATCTATGGGGACATGGCCTTATTGATAGAATCAAAGGCTAAAGCACTGGAGAACATTGTGCTCACCATGCCACCACATCGTGAGACAAACCCCAAGCATTTCAATCTCTCTACAACGAAGGACCAATCGACTTGATCATAGGCTTTATCAAAATCATTCTTTGGTGTCATACATAGTTAGTATGTCTCCTTGACCCACTTCATGTCCTCCTAATCCAAAAATATTGTTTCCAAAATGAATCTCCCCTGCACAAAACATGTATTCTCCTATCACACAACATACCTAGCCATTACCTGCACCTTCATAGCCAAATCCTTGGCAATAATAATGTTTGATATAGATAGAAGCATGATGGGTCACATCTACTAATGGAATCACATACCTCATTCTTAGGGATCAACTTAATAATCCCCTCATTAAGAATCTCATAAAGGAAACCAAAATAAAACGCTTCAATCTCCAAATAATAGAAATCCTACCCAGTGAAGCCCCCATGGCCAAAGGACACCCTTGTGTAATATAAAAATGTATAGATATCTATGGGGACATGGCCTTATTGATAGAATCAAAGGCTAAAGCATTTGAGAACATTGTGCTCACCATGCCACCACATCTTGAGACAAACCCCAGGCATTTCAATCTCTCTACAACGAAGGACCAATCGACCTGATCATAAGCTTTATCAAAATCATTCTTTGGTGTCATACATAGTTAGTATGTCTTCCTGACCCACTCCATGTCCTCCCAATCCAAAAATATTGTGTCCAAAATGAATCTCCCCTGCACAAAACATGTATTCTCATATCACAAAACATACCTAGCCATTACTTACACCCTCATAGCCAAATCCTTGGCCATAATAATGTATCATATAGATAGAAGAATGATGGGTCACATCCACCAATGGAATCACATGCCTCATTATTAGGGATCAAGTTATTGAATCCCCTCATTAAGACTCTATTAAAGGAAACTAGAAGAAAATGCTTCAATCTCCAAATAATAGAAATCCTACCCATTACAACCCCACGTGGACTTATAAAACACACATGGAAGACCATAAAACCATGGATATTTACCATTCTTCATCAACATAAGACATGTATGAAGCTTGTCCCACATTAAGTTCTTCTCTAATATGTCTCTATCACTAGTAGAAACTTTGTGGGGAAAAACTTTACAACAAGCACCCCAAGCTACAAAAATATAATCAGACAAAGGGATAAGGTGAAAATATATCCTAGAAGTGATCATTGAACATGCTATGAACCTTAGCCACATATTCAACAAGGTATCCATTTGTTCTAACAATCCAAAGAACCCTCTCCATTGCAGCCTTCCCTTTTAGAAAATCAAAATAGAACTTAGACCCCTCATCGCCCTCCTAAGTCCACTCTATTCATTCATGGATTGTGGTTTCTCATGCAATGTACACCTCCCCTTGTTTGAATGTCATCTATAACTTAGATGCATCTTCTTAAAGAGATACATTACGAATGTCCTTTTCCAAAACTAGACAAACCTTCTCTAACCTCTATTGAGCCTCCCATAGTTCCCTCCTCCTATGGCAGCCCATCATCCCACCTCAACCCCTCATGAAGTAAATAGTGTGTCCCACTACCAGCTCCCACCACAAAATCAAACCCTAGAGCCCAAGATGGTAGGGATAAATATTCCACACCCTTTGAACAAGGGCTTGAAATTCAATTGACTCCAGATGTGACGCATTTAGTTTAAAAAATGAATTAAAAGGGGCATCCATAGTCATGCCTATAGAGATAAATAACTGGATTGACAAATGACTCAATCCACAAGAAAAACCTTTCCTAAGAACAAAACCTCTTCTCTAGGTCCATAGAGTCTATCTAGTGAAGCCTGTACTTAGTATGAAACCTATAGGTAGTTTTCCTAGGTGAACCACCCACCATAATCCAACCTCTTTTGCTTATAGTTGGGGTCAAATATATGTAATGCATCCTGCACCAAGATTATTTCTCCAAGACATTAATCATTAGACCTACACCACCACATCTATATCCATCCCATTCGATGATGTTAAATTTGTCATCGACTATCCATTGCTACTGGTAAAGAAGAGGCCATCCAATCTCATAACTAACCCCTATCAAAGTAGGAATTCAAGGAATAGAAAACACAAAGTCCAATGATCAGTAGGTCTGAAAATAAGAGGGTGATCCAGACACACTTTTCCTTTAGTTTCGACCTCAAGGAAACTACCAAACTTTGTAAGGAAGGTGAAAGAGATAGCACTGCCTCTTCACTCCCTTGACAATTCTCTGAGTCCCTAAAGGGTCAATTCTAGCATTATTTCATCCTATTTCATAGCTCAAATTCTGTTGACTTGACCTCTTGTAAGAAGATCACATCCAAACGAAAATACTATAAAATTCTTTGATTACACTACTTGTGACTTGGAATCATTGTCCCTCTCTCATTCCAAAACATTAAGGATAACTTCATTCCAACAAGATATGTTGTCAAATGATGCTATAACATTTGTTCATCACAAGGCCCTTAAGCACGTGTGCATTTATTGACTATACAATCACATCCTTATATGAATTTTGTTTTAGACTCATCTCGCTTGCAGACTTGTACATCTATGTGGGGGAAGATATTACCTTCCACTTGGAGGACTTCTTATTCCATACATGCTAAAATTACATACTATTGTTTCCATCTGAGATGCCTCAAACTTCATCTTTAGGTCATGGCTGAGAAATTATAGGTTGACCTTAGGCTCCCTCCATGAAAGGCTAAAGTCTCTTAGGGGAACTACATCTCTTGGGTTTACTGCCCCTACTATATCCTCGATATTATTCGCTTGAGTCTAACCTCGAAGTTGTCTTTGGTCCTAACCCACATACCACACTTGTGCTTGTACCTATGTTTTTCATTGAAACACCCACTCTGCCCCCACCAACACGACTACCAATGCCACTCAAACTATTACTTAACCTCCCATGGATAGCTCCACCAGTACATCTACCCTTGGAACTTTCACTACGCATCTCAAGCTTAGAGACCAGATAGGTGCTCATTGACCCTAAAATTGTAATTTTGGATGGTTGTCCTTCTCGCTACCTTCACCAACCTAGCTGGGTCGATAGTGAGGGAGGCAGTGAATCAAGTGGTCTTGAGATTGACAAGAAAAAAAGGCATTTGGTAAGTTTAGATAGACAATTTTTTTGTTGGCATAATCCATAAATAGTGCAAATTGATATGAATAGTGGAAGCTTCCTCTTTATATCCACCTAAACAAAAACCCTCTAGGTAGCTCGAAAAATAGTTACGACGACCATCTAGAATAAGTACTTTACAAAACCAACGGGAAAACAAATCCATAAATTGATGCATCTCCGCAGGGAGATCAAGAAACCCTATCCACAATGGATAGTTAGCCTGACCATGATCCTCAAGATTAAAATATGCCCTCCATGATTGCACGAAAACCAACAATTTACAATGTGCCAAGTTTTGAGACACGAAAATAAACAACAAAAATGAAAGGAGGTTCTAAGAGAGCAGTGGTGATTTCTAAAAACACTATTACAACACCTAAGTAATGTAGAACCCTTGCCTTGAACCCCTAGTATGATAAATGTATTTATGTAAATGGATATGAGTGCCCAAGTGGCTAAAACTTATTACATATTTTTAAATATTAATGAAATCTATAACTGAATGCGATGTAGTGGAACACTGAAGATATTGGGGATCAAGGTAGTCACCAGAGGTTGAAAGGGTGTTTAGGAATGTCCTACTTGGGAAATCCTACTATGACCCTACCTTAAGCCATGATTTAAGCCTAACCACTTTTTGATTAACCTAAACCTGTTTAAGTCGTAGTTGTGATTAATATTGATTAAGTGTGATTAACAAGGTTAATTAAAAGTTAATGAAGGGAAAGTCGTGGCTAGTGAGAGAGATCTTGTTACCTAAGAAACACATGCAAGTAAAAGTGGGCAGTTGTTATGTCCGGGAAAAAAAGATTGGTCATGGGGAGAAGGGAGTTTCGGCTCGTGGAGGGAAGTGAGTTGAACCAGTCCATGGTGAAGGAAGGTGTTCGAGTGTGTAACACCCCTATACTAGACCCTAGTTGATTAATGTAATTTCGTAAAAGGCTATGAGTGCCCATGAAGAAGAACTCATTGTTTTTCTTTAAATATTAATATCGGATAAATATTGTGTTCACCCAAGACAATGAGAAGGAGGTAAGTCGATAGCCTTGATTAACCCTACAGACTTAATAAAGGACCCTAAGACTTTTGTTCACCCTAATATTTTCCTTAAACCTTTAACTTGAATTAAGAGCCAGTGATGGATTTAAATATGGATTAAGAGGGAGTTTGGTTACTGGTCCGATGGCATGGAAGATGAATGGTTCATGCAGGAGTGGAATCAATCTTGGGGGAAAAGAGAACTTTACATTGAAGAAGAGAATGGACGGTGCATGGGAGGACAATGCACAAAGAGACGGAAGTGGAGAACAAACTAGGGAGAACTGGTTTTGATTGTTGAGCAGAGTGTGACGAAGAAGGAAAAAATGCAGCAGCAGAGAACACATAATGTGGGATGTTGAACACATAGTGTATGGGAGGTAGAGTGCAGTGCATAGCAACCAACACGTGAAGTTGGATCGTTGAATTGTTGTTTTTTGGGATCATTAGTTCATTGTGAAATTGTATTCATAACCTAAGCGAAGTACCCAATTGGCCTGGTTATAGTGGCAGTTGGGTTGGTGGGGAAAGCTATGAACCCAAACCAGAACCTACAATCCTTTCTTGTTTGAAATCTTGCCTTGGTTTTTCCTCTGGTAGCTCTAGTGAATGGGAAATGGTGCATTAAGTTAACTTATTGGAATTCTGAGCACAGGGGACAATGATGGTCATTACTGTTGTGCCAGTGGAATGAAGTTAAGGCAATGAATTACACACATTGACATGGATTGGTAGCCAACCAGTAAATATTGATTGTCAAGTAAGGAATCCTGAGAAACTTGGGGATAGTAAAAAGTTTTATGGTGAATGCATGAGTCTTAGCTCAAGCTGAGATATTTATGAGCAGAACTGCCTATGGTTAGGTGGATCTTGGCTACCATGAGGCCAGTTACCAAGCAATAGAAGGGCCCATGAACATTGGGATGCATGGGCCCTTCTTGACGGATTAGCAGTGGAGTTTTGGTGCATTATTGTCAAAGTATGAAACCCAATCATTCTTCAAAAATAAAGAATCATACCTGGGAGACATGTGACCTGTGACCTGTGAAAATTTTGAACCCCAATCATTCTACATAACATCAGAATCCAAGCTTAACAGCGACGTATCGGCAAAAGTAGTAAAAGTTGTGTTCGTCTATGGGATCTTGCAAATCTGAAGAATAGCGATATATACGTTGGAATTTAGTTCCACGTCATCTCTTACCTCCTCCTACCCCGGACAGATTTGTCTTTTTCCCATCTTCATACTAAACCGATGACGTCACCTCCTCCAGTTTGAAGACACGTATGAGGTTGTGCCACGTAATATTGTGCCCCCCGTATTTAATATAAGGACGTGGACGTTAATAACCCTTGCTTCACACATAACGTTCTGTCACATGGTTATTCAAACTATTGTGGGCCTTATATGTCACTATTTTCATCAATTAATATAGTTATTTGTACCTTTACTCTCTATATAGTAATAGTAATGTGGATCTCTATTTATATTTTTATCTATATATAGTTATAGTTATTTGTATTTATATAGATATGTGTATTTTTATTGTATATACATTTGTCTCATTACTATATATATATATTTTTATCTTATAGTTTTTATCTATATATAACTATTTGTACTTTTGTTTGTATATATAGTTATTTGTACCTTTTATTTATTCTTGTTATTGCTAAATTTATATTTATATTATTGGCAAGTCAATCTTTATCTAAATCAACTGACCATGAAAAATAAGAATATTCAGTTTTAGAAATATTAAAAAAATTATGAAATAAAAGTTTAAATTTGTTTTTATTACTTTTGGTTGGTTAAAAGTTTTTCAGCCTTATATAAATTTAAGGAAACAAATCAATCTTTACAAAGTTATAATAAATTTTTTAATTCAACTTACATAATTAGGTAGATAGCAGTTTTTATTTGAGATGTGGGGCAGATTATGGCTTATGTTTTTTCATATATGGAGATTGATTCTATGATAGAGGTTCAAAATACGAAATAAACAATTATATATATAATAAATGGTAGTTGATGAATGGATAAGATATAAAATAAAGAATATAAAAAAATAATTGATAGTTGATAAATAGATAACAGGAAGAATATCTATGATAACATGTATCTAAGCATGGATAACTTAAAGTTGAATCACTTGAACTAGAAGAATATGAGGAATAAAAAAAATCAAACTATCTCTCAACCATTTGATCCTATCACATGATCTAGCCACAAATTATGTAAACAAACTATGTAAATATGCTAGTTATCTTTAAAATAACTTATTAATTCAAATTACATAATTTGATTTTACAAAATTTTAAACTCTTATTGTAATTTTATATTTCAAAGTTACAAAAATGCTATGTAGCATGAGAACCGCTCCTGGCTTTTAGGAAACTCGTTCCCTGAATTCCGACGTTCAAGGGAACTTTTGAACTTGTAGGGAACTTTCCCAATCCAATGGGAACTTTTGAACTTGTAGGGAACTTTCCCAATCCAATGGGAACGGTTCCACATGGTAGGGAACTTATTGGGAACTTTTACCCTCTAAAATCGGGAAAGGGACTTCCTTTTGGGCATTTCCTTCATTGGGAACTTCCATGCATTCATGATCGGGTTGGTTGTTAACAACATTCCTATTTCCTTGCCACCATACATATATATGGTTGACTCAAAAAATTTCTTTAGAAAACTAAGTTGCAATAAAAGTCTTTTTTTGTGCTACCTTGTCTAGTTGGTGCACTGTCTCTATTTAACCCTCGTACTATCTAGTATTGAGTCATCCCTAAGCTAAACTACAATGATGGCTAATCAATAATAAATGTAAATCTATTTTGACTTTTTATATATTATTAAATAAAAGAAAATAAATTTATTTATTTTACTATTTACTTTATGAATAAAAANAAATTGTTTTAAATCTTACTTTAAAATTAAATTCATATATTACATTGAAATAAAAAATATCTTTGTTTTTATTTTATAATAATTTAAATATGAATAATTATATACCTATGCAAATACTTTGGCATATAATGTTTTGTAAACATATAATATTCTAATACATTTTAATCATAGTGCACACAACTAAAAACTTACTCTATACATATAGCCACAAATATAGGGACTATAACTTCTAAAAGTCTCCACTTTAGAAAGAGTCTACCTTATATAATCAATGAGGTGGATGGTAATCTTGATTTTATTGTCATTTCCATCTACTAAGAGGTTCTAGTTACAACCTTAATACAATGGATAAGTTAAGTCATCTGATTTGTTTTAATGTTTATTTTTTTTTTCTGTATATGTTTCTTCCCTTCTCATGTTTTTTTAATTTTAATTTTTTTTAAATATACTGCAAATTTGGGGGAAATTTTTAGACGTATACCCAAGTTTCGAGATTCCGGAAATTAGTGCAACATATAAGAAAAGTTATGTCTTAATTCGTAGAGATTCCTCCATCCAGCCCTTTCAACTGTTCATCAAAAACCAATACATACTGGAAATGCCTCAGATAAATTGATTGCACCCAAGAGGTGCATTCTACACCCTAGTAAGGGAGAGATGTGTAACTCCTTTGGTGCTCATCATAGAGTTGACACTTTTCCTTTATAAAAAAAGTAATAAAATATCATTAAAAATAACATGTCGGCTTAAATTAAATTTAAATTATTTAGAATTGCATATATATAAAAACAACATAAATTAGATAAACTAAAACCATAAATATTATAAAATTTGGGGGATGGAAGGACGAGCGCGGATGCTTTTGCATAAGGGATGAGCGCAGAAGGGTTTCGGTGAGGGTTTGGTGTCTGGAGGCTACAGGATGGCGGTGCCTATAGACAGCGCCTCCTACTTCTCTTGGCCGTGGTGCTGCTTTTCTGCAGGTTTCTATTGGGTAACTGTCTGCTCCTTGAACCAACTTATTGGTTTCTTCTCCGTTCCTTGGCTGTAGTTTTTTCTGTCTACGTCTCCTCTGTTCTTCTTTGGGACTATATTATTAGCCATTGCCAACGACTGGAGTCCATCCTCATGTGCTGAGGATTAGTACCAACCAGTTAAAAACAAGTGGGAACTGTACATAGAAGTTGGTTTTGGCTTGGTCCTTTGGATGGGTTTTGATTCTGTCACCTTGGGTTTCTGTCCTTTTTACCCACGTTTGCGCTGTGTCTCTGTCCGTAAGTGGTTGTCTTCTTCAGAGTCGGGGTTTTGATTAGGGTCTGATTACTTTATTCCCTGCTGTGGTTTGATTAGGGTCTGTTTCCTGTTAACCCTGATTTTAGGGTTTGTGGCGCTTAGAGGCCTAACTAGGGTTTTTTTTAAGGTTCTCTGTGGTGATTGGGGTTTCCACTTGTCCCTTTCTTTGATTCCATTGGCATTGTCGTCTGGTGAGTCACATATTGGGGTTCTCCTGTCTGTCCTTATGTCGGAGACTCATCTTGGGTCGCCGAACCCTTCGGCTGACTTCGATGTTGCTCGATTTCGTCGACGTAGAAAGGCAAAGGCCCATAAAATTTTGGATGGGAAACTTCGTTTTGTGGTTGGCCATGATATTTATTTGGACAGGGTGGAAGCGTTATGTGCCCGAGCGCTCATCGGCAGATTGGAATACGTTTCGATGGATAAAAAATACTGGTTTGCTTGGGCCACTGAAAATTGGAATCCCTTCTTATCCTACGTTCCAGCCACCAGTCTTCTGGTTTGGGGCTGGATAGTTATTGTTTTCCTAGAGGATGATCACGCTACTCAGGTTCTAAACCGCCTTTGGAGAGTTCGTAAAGGGTCACTGGTATTAGATCGATGGCATGTAAATTTTGATCCTGCGTGTGAAAGGGTTAAGAAAAGGCACCTATGGGCTCTTCTACCGTGGCTTCCTTTCCCACTCTGGAATCGCCCTCTGTTGGAAGGTGTGGGGAACACAATAGGCCATTTCGTGGCACTTGATGATGACTTCATGAACTCATACGACAAAAGGATGGCCAAAATCTTAGTTGAATTGGACATTTCGCAAGGGTTACCAGCAGAAATAGAATTACTTTGTTGAGAACGCCTGTTTGTTCAACGCTTGGACTATCAAGGTATTCCATTTAGATGCAGCTTCTGCCAGGATACAGGTCATTTGCGTCGAGACTGTTCGTCTTTTCGTAATGGCCCTTCTTCCTCGGATCATCGTTATTCCTCTGCGGCGCTACGTACCACCTCTCCAGAACAAAGGATAAATAAGGTATGTTTGTCATCGGCTCCTCCAGTCCCCCCTATTGAACAACTGAATAATGCGTGCTCCCTTTTTGATGATGCTTCGGACCTAGACTTGGCATTAATGGATTCTTTAGTGGTCAGTAGAAGCACTCTTAAGTCCCTCGCAGCTCCCAAACCTCTGGAAGCTTCTTCTCCTCGTGCTGGTTCTCCTTCGCCTAATAACCTCACCCCACTATCCAAGCTTTCCCCTTCGCCCTTAAACCCTTCTTCTCACTCCTCTCCCCGTTCTCCTCTTTCTCTTATAGCCTTGCGGGGTGCTACTTCACAGGCTCCCGATGCAACGCTTCCTGCGGTTGTCTTGCCTCATCCATCTCCTTTACCACCTCCGGGTTGTGTTCCCCCTTCTTCACTATTTACTAATGCTGACTTCCCTCCCCTTGGCACTTCTGGTCCTCAGCCTTTGACTCCTCGTAGTTCGGTCACTTCTCCATCCTTTTCCGATCCATCTTTACAAAAGTCCATGAATATTTTTTCGGACAAGACACCTCTTTCCCCCTCGGTTCTTCCTCTTGATTCCATTCGTTTTGAGAATGTTACAATTAGGAGGAAGAAGAAATCAAAGTCTCCACTTGATATTGTGGATCTTGACCCGGCCCCCTATACTCCCTTATCCACTAGACTTAAATCTACGGCTCGGAAGCATTCCTCTCCATCACAAAGGGTCTTTAGAGCTTCGACCCCTCAACTGAATGATTCCTAATGCGTTTTCTCTCTCTGAATGTTCGTGGCTTGGGAGGCTTAGCCAAGCAAAAAATCCTTCGTCACCTGATTGTTACTCTCTCACCTGATGTCATTCTACTTCAAGAAACCATGACCAGTTCGTATCCTGCCTTATTTTCCTTTTCCAAGCTCTGTCCGGGCTGGGAGTTTTGTGCCCTTAATTCTAAAGGTCTCTCCGGGGGGATTCTTACTGGCTGGAATCCTAAACTCCTCAAATGTAAAGCGTTCCGTACTGCTGCCAGTATCCTTCTAAAAGCTTCGATTCGTGGATCTTCTTTTGAGCTTTCTATTCTAAATTGCTATGGCCCTTACCTGAATCGTGATTCCTTCTGGAGTGCTGTGGCAAACGGTGGTCTCCTCGCTTTACCTAATCTTATCCTGGCTGGTGACTTAAATCTCACTCTAAATGCCTCAGAGATATGGGGCTCCAAAGCGCAGCTGGATCCTTTGGGACCGTTCTTCTCTAAGCTTTTCTCTGATCACCACTTAGTGGATGTGGCCCCCACCTGTGCTGGCCCTACTTGGAGGAATGGTAGGATGGGGGAAGATGGTATCTCGAAAAGACTTGATCGTTTCTTGTTATCAGAACAGCTGGTTAGCTCTCTCCCCAAGTATCGGGTTTGGACTCATAGATGTGGGATTTCTGATCATTTCCCTGTCTTACTTGATTGGTTGGATCAACAGAGTTATTGTGCTTTTCCCTTTAAGTTTAACCAATCATGGCTAGTGAATGAGTATTTTGTCAAGATGATTCGAGCTGAATGGCCTCTTATTCACTTGGATAACTCAATGGATGCTATGTGCGAACTCTCATTCAAACTTCGGGTCCTAAAAGATAAAGTTAAAACCTGGACTAAAGTTGAAGCCCAAAAAATGAAGGACAAGTCAATTTTCTTGGAAGAAGAGATTAATTCTCTTCTTTCTTCCTCTCATTCAGCCATTTTAAATGATGATCAACAGTTGAGATTGAACTCTCTCAAGGATGAACTTCAGAAGGTATTAGATCATGAACTCTACTCTGCAAGACTCCAAAGTAGGGTAACTTTGGCATTAAATGGGGATGCTAATACCAAGTATTTTCATGCGGTGGCTTCTGCTCGAAAAAATCATAATGCTATCTGGAGTTTGCAGGATGAAAGGGGTACTTGGGTTTCAGATGATCATAGTATCAAACCCTTGGGACCCGTTATTTCAGGAACATTTTTGAAGATGATCACTTGACTAACCTTGCTGCTCAGCTAAAGATTATCCGCCTTTTTCCCTCCTATATCAGTTCGGAAGAGAATGTAGCCTTTACTCGCCCTGTCACTATTTCGGAGGTTGAGAGGGCCCTCAAATCTTTTAAAAGAGATAAGGCGCCTGGCCCGGATGGCTAGCCAGTTGAGTTCTACTTGACTTTTTTTGACCTCCTGGGTCCTCTCCTTGTCAATTTGGTGGAAACTTCTAGGATCTTGGGCAGAGTAGCTCCATCCCTTAACTCCACTTTTCTAGCTCTCATTCCTAAAGTTGATTGATCTGTCTCCTTTGCTGATTTTTGCCCTATTTCTCTTTGTAATCTTTGCTATAAGCTGATCTCTAGAATTGCGGCTCTGAGACTCAAGCCCTTCTTAGATACTTCCATTTCTCCTCAGCAATTCGGCTTTCTCAAGAACCGTCAGATCCTGGAGCCCATAGCCATAACTCAGGAAGTCTTACATTTTGTTAAAATTCACAAGAGATGTGCTCTCATCTTGAAGTTGGACTTGTCAAAAGCTTTTGGCAGAGTTAATTGGACCTTTATCCGTCTTATCCTTATTCAGATCGGGGTTCCTCTGGTTGGGGTGAACTGGATTTTGGGCTGTATCTCTTCAGCTAACTTTGCTGTCCTCGTAAATGGTTCTCCCTCTACCTTTTTTCCAGCCACTCGTGGAATCAGGCAGGGCTGTTCTTTGTCTGCTCTATTGTTCATCCTGGTTATAGAAGGTCTTAGTCTTTTGATTGAAGATGCCAAAAGGAATGGCAAGATAAAAGGAATCAAGATATCGCCTCGTCTTTTCCTCACCCATTTACTTTTTGTATGATGATGTGATCTTATTTGGTTTGGGTTCCTTTGAGGAGTGGATGGCCTTCAAAGTCATCCTTGATACTTTTTGTGAGGCCTCCTGTATGAGTATAAATTTAAATAAATCCTGCTTTCTTCATAATGATTTGGATGAGGCTCTTCTTCAAAGAATTACTAGTCTCCTTCCTTATAGATTTGATTTACTTCACAAAGGTTTTGATTGTCTTGGTTACTTCCTCAAGCCTTCGAGTTATCTGATAAAGGATTGGCATTGGCTAGTTTCAAAATTTGAGAAAAGGATCACTCATTGGACTAACCGGCTACTGTCTATTGGTGGACGTATAGTCCTCATTCGATCTGTTCTGTCGAGTATTCCGGTTTTCTGGTTGTCTCTTGTTCCGATACCTGCCTCAATCTTAGACAAACTCAGAAAATTGATCTTTTCTTTTCTCTGGGGTTCTTCATCGAATATTAAAAAATTTCATCTAGCTGACTGGCAGCTGCTGGCTCGCCCGACTTCTTTTGGTGGCTGGGGGATTAAGCACTTGCCTAGATTTAGTCTTTCTCTGAGAATGAAAAGTTTTTGGCTTGCTCTTAATGGTAAAGGCATCTGGCATCATCTCATCTCTATTAAATATTTGAAAAACAAGCCTGTTCATTCCTGGTTAAGGGAAAAAAGATTCAATTATTGGAATGCCTCGATTATTTGGAGAGGTTTCATTGCTACATTACCGTGGATTGGTAAAGGGATTATTTGGAATGTTGGTAATGGTTCGACTATCCGTCTTGGTGCGGATCCTGTTGTAGGTATGGGCTCCTCTTTCATTTTGCCAAGGGATTTGAGAGAGTATTTGGAAGATTATGGGATATGCTCTCTAGCTCAAGCTAGGAATCTTACTTCCTCTGCTTCGGGATACTGGTTCATGGCGGAGGAGCTGGACCTATGTGGTGATTGGAAAACTCTCTGGGATGAATTTATTCGAGGGCTGAAGTATGGTAGAAATCAACTTTCAGAACAGCACGATACCCTTCTCTGGTCTTATAATAAGTATGTTGGCTCCCTAACAACTGCAAAAGGATATGATTGCATTCTTTCTGTCAATAGTTCGAGCTCCAAGATTCCTCTTTGGATTTCCTGTGGACTCAACGTATTCCTTTGAAATTGGCTTGCTTTACATGGCTATTGGCTAGAGGACGTATATTAACTTGGGATCAACTTCAGAAAAAAGGTTTCCAGGGGCCGAGTCGATGCGTTCTATGTGAAAGGAATTTAGAGTATGTTTACCATCTCTTTTTGGCCTGTCCATTCAGTGTGTGTATTCTTGCTCACTTCGTAGCTAAATTTGGGTTCTCCTTTCCCTACTATGACTCTGTTTCTACCTTGCTGGTTCAGTGGTTTAACTCCTCTTTGCGCTCAGCTTCATTTATATATCTACCTTTATTTATTTTTAGGAGTATCTGGCTTCTTCGCAACATCTGCCTATTTGAAAATAGGAAACCTGCCTTCCCTGCTCTTTTCTCTAGGATAGAAGTTTTCTTAAATTCTTACCCTGCTCCATTAAAAACTATTAAAATTCGGGATATTGGTCCAAAACCACAATTGACCTTTCCTTGTGGATTTTTCGATGGGGCTGCTGCAGAGAAAATAGGTGGCTCAGGGTTTTTGATCTATCTAAATGATTCACACTTCTTCAGTTTCTCCATGGGATGTGGTTGCAACACGAACACTAGAGCAGAATTATTGGCTCTTTGGGTAGTTCTTAGAGTTAGTTTAATGATGGGTCTTCCCATACATTGGATATTTGGCGACTCTATGGTTATTATATCTTGGCTCAACATACTTTCAGCACTTGATGTTCCTGCTCTGATGCATTGGTGTAACGAAATTAGAAATATGCTTCAAATGGCCCCTTAGGTGATTTTTAAACACATATTTCGTGAGCATAACTTGCTGGCAGATGGACTCTCCAAACAGGCCTTGAAATTGGATATGGGTCATGGAACTTTCTCTGAAAATCTGGATGGTATGGTCATCAATGAAGGCCATCTTGTTCTTTTTTAGTTGCTGTGTCTCTTGTATTTCAGTCTTTGACTTTCAGCATTTGAGTGATCTTCTTTACCTATTATGATTGAGTCCTCTCAGCCAGCAAGTCTTGCTCTGGAATGTTTGTTTGGCGATCATCTCCGTCACTACTCAGCATATTCTGACTTGATATTTCAGGGATGATGAGAAAAGTCTGCTATGATCAGACTTTTTCTTTCTTTTGGTTGGCAGTTGACAGATTTGTTACTTATTTGTTGATGTGCTATACTAGTATGCTTTAGTACTCTCAGTCACAAAAATTGAACATGTAAATGATGTCTTTTGATTCTATTGAATAACAAAGGCTGGTATTTTTTCCTCTAAAAAAAACCATAAACATTGGATTACATATTTCCTCAACATTTATATTCTAAAAAAAGGACGGCACCTTGAGTAATTTGATCCCACTTGGTGCTTGGTAGATCCCATTTTAGATGGATCTATGCTGGTTTACATCTACATCCACCGACATATTACGATCACAAATCTAAAAAACTACTTAAAAAGAACCGAGTAATTGGTTCTGAAACAAATAACTACAAAAGAAAGAGAAAAATAGAACCTGCCATCCATAAAATTACAAAAATGTAAGTTTCCATTGTAATTTTCCAAAGTTACAAAATTGTAATTTTCCAAAGTTACAAAAATGTAAGTTTCCACTGTAATTTTATATTCAACGTTGTTAGCGGCTCCATTCATTCATCAACCGTCTAGGTTCTTTGTATCTTAAAGACGTGTTTAAATTAGTGCCACGTGTCAGGTCGTTTACTCACACGTTGTGAGGGTGGCTACCATATGTCTGGCTTTTTCTAGGGTTGGTACAGAATATGTATATATCTATATGCAGGCTCTGACTATCGTTACAGTAAGTGAAGTGTAATGTTCGATCTCCAGTTCATTGCTGGTTTTTCTCCAGTTCTTTGCTGGTTTGTTGATTCATCAAACTTAATTAAAATTTAATTTGATAAAGATTTTAGTGGATATTTTTTTAATCAATTTAACTAACTTGCCATAACCTCCAGTTATGTATATTTTTCGTTTCATATTATTTTATATTTCTCCAACAATTTGCCTTGAAAAACACATTTGATTTACCATAACGCAATGTTTTAATTAAATGTTGGAAAGTTTTACCCAATCAACATATAGGAAAGTAAAAAACAATGCCAAAAGGTCAAAACTATAAAGTTTGGGTATTGTTTGATGCTTTCTTATGCATGGAAATGTAAAGAAAATTAATTTTCTGTTTGTATTTTCCATGTATTAGTTAATTTGTCTTATGCTATTTGTTTTTCAATAAGTATTTTTTTTAGTTTTGTTGGGAAGTTTTTGAGAGAATTTTTTTAGTTTTGTTGGGAAGTTTTTGAGAGAATGTTAGAATAATGTAGAAATACTTGCCGAATATCTAGGTTTAGGGTTGATGTGTCCTTTCTATATTTAGTATGAAGAGGTTTCAGATCCACTTCTTATAGATCTAGGTGTTGGTTTGTTATGATAAGCTACATCTATATATAACATGTAGCCAGCTTATCAGCTCTGCTATGTCTGCCTTCTAATTCTTAGTTGGTATCAGAGCTTGGGTGAATGCCTGAGTGAATGCTGGGCTGCGAGTGAGAAGGTAATTTTTTTCCCATTGTTGTGTGCTCCCTGCCGTGAGTAAGTATTGAAGGAGAGCAGCATTGAAGGAGCTGAACGCTGGGTGCAAGAGACCAATTTTTTTTCAAAACAGTGAATAGAGTAAGCTATCTACCCGACCATTTGCACTTGGGTCCATATGAAGCGGTCAGGTGATAGCTTACTCCGTTACCTTTCCTTGAGGTTAAGAACAACTGATTCCAACACCTACTTTCACACCAAATGCGCTCTTGAATTCATTCATCCATAAATTTAGCCATGAAAATTCTTGTTTTTTAAGTGCAATTTTAAAATTGTAAGTTTTGATTGGAATTTTTACAAAAATTGCAAATGAATGTTTAGAACTGTATAATTTTAGTCAACTCCATAAAAATAATTGAAAAGATCTAAAACTTGGAAAGTTTTACCAACTTTATTGTAACAATTAATCAACTCCTTTGTTTGTTATCAAATCCATAACAATTGAATTTCAAATTACAAGTTTTTAGAACACAATTTTTAGATTAGGTTTAGATGGGTTCAATCTGTAGATTCAATTTGATTTGGTAAATTAGTATTCTTCATTATTGCATTATACCGGAGTGTAATAATAATTTGTTGTAGAATTGAATTGCAATGAAAATGCAAAAAAGGAAGTAAAATGTGTTGTTCTTGGTCTCAGTGTTAAAAAGTTAACGAAGTAATCTATTACCAAAAAAAGTCAAGTAAGGAATCAAGTGGACCACTGTGCAAATGGTCGGGTAAATAGCTTACTCCTAACGTTGAATAAGTTGATGCAAAATGTTTATTGAACACTGAATCACAAGTTTGTTATTTCAAATATCTTTGATAAGATTTCAAACCAGATCTCTATTGGGAAAAGAGACAAATTTGTCATTTCAAAGTTTTTTTTTTGATAAGATTTCAAACCAAATCTCTATTACCGGCAATTTTGACTGGTGTCCGTCATTTGGAATTCCAACCCTGCTCCCAGACCGTCATTTGAAACTGTTGTTTCCATGGTTTAAATGACGATTTTTATGATTTGGGTAGCTTTAAAATCTATGGTTTACTTTATGATTGATCATATTGATTACTGAAATTGCATATTTACTAAAAAAATTGTAATTTTTAAAAGTAATTTTTACGGGATTTAATTAAAAAAACAAAAAAAAATTAGGGTGTTATGGTTGTTCTTTGTGCCAGACGCTTGAGACAGAGAGATAAACTAGAACACAATTTCAACTTATCTGTTGTTAGGAATAAGTTATTGTTTAGAGGATATGCATTTTTTATTTGGTAAATATATTGGTTAAAATCCAGCAGAAATAGTTCAGATAGTAGTTTTTAGTGGTTGGAATTGTATAATTAGGGTGCTTCATGGTGAATCCATTTATACAATCAAAATTGCAATTCCAGTAATAAAAATGCAATTTCAGCAAGAAATTATTTGACCATATTCCAGCAAAACTTACTAAAAAAATACAAATCATCTAAACAATAGTTTAGTTAAGTGTTAAGGTTTATGAGAAAATCAACACATATTACTAATTTGCTAAATTTGACTTTACATACAAGTGCTTCTCATTCAAAAAAAACTTTATGGTTTGACTTTGTGTATTTAAACGTTAATTCCTTTTTCAAGATTTAATAGAATTAGTACAATTTATCACATACTTCTAAATATTTTGCTGTAAAGAGGAAGAATTAGTCCATGAACAAATTGCTAACCAGGGGAAACATCCAAAAATTGGTTTGATAGCCAACCAATTCAGTCACCTAGGTGGTGTTGCACTGTGACAGTATAAATCAAAGATGAAGTATCAAAAAACTTTATCTATGAAAATGAACAACAAACTAAAAAATAAAAAATAAAACAACACTAGAAAACATGTAACATTGTGGGCTCTCCAAAATTTGTTTGGCAGATTCTCATCACATAAATCTTAAATCTCATATAACATGTTGCTTGATTCACTTGGAGAAAGGCCTTTGTTATATCTTTACCATAGGTTCATATTAAATCAATTCACAAATTAAGAGACGTGTGGTTCAAAGGCTTGAGTAATACAAAGTTGTAGATTACCACTTTTCATTAATTTCTTGAACAATGTGCACGTGTTATAGAACTACATCACGTGTGCTTGTTTTGTAGTTCTACAATGTGTACACATTTTCCAATTCTATAAGGGCAAGAGATGTAATTTGAATTTAAACATAACGTGCTCTCGTTTTGTAGTGCCTAAACCATGCCAATTCACTTGCTCGCATGTCACCAATAGTCCTAGGTGTATGGTTTGGAGTTTGCTTCAGTAATACCAAACCTGTGTTATGGTATATGATAAACCATAGCTAATTGGGATTTTCTTCGAGTTGATGAAGAAGTCGTTATTTATGAACTCATTACAATATGCTACACACAATCAGTTTTGATGAAATCTTAAACATAGATAACCATTTTTCTGTAGATTCTAATTATGTAATTTTTATTTTTAAAAATATTATATTTTCCTTATTTTTTCAATTTCTATTGTGCTCTAACCATCTTAACTCAAAAAACATATTGTCAGTGTTTTTTCCATAACTTTTTTAATTCTTAGTCGTTTTAAAAACAAATTCTGTGGTGCACTAGAAGACAGTGACCTCTATATTCTATAAAAAAATCCCTTTCATGATTATTTCAATAAGACCTTCAAAGGTCGCACCCACAAAAGACGTACCATTTTTGAGGAATGATCACTTAGATAATTATAAAAAGAAAATTAAAAATTACTAATTTTATTTTCGAAAAACAACGCCGCGCTAGTGCTATATGTTCTCTACATGCCTACAAATTTTTGTAGCTAGAAACAATCATTTAGGCGCTCAAAGGTTGCACCCAAAAAAACATATGCCTTATCATTTGTGTGAAAAATAAAAAGTGAATGTTAAAAAAATGAAATTTCACATAGTTATATCCATAAAGCTTACATATTTGGAAACATGATTCAATTTCCTACATTTCCTCTTTTTTAATCAAAGCAAGACATTTTGTTCGAGTATCTCAAAATATCCAATTAAGTTGAGGGATGCCTGATTTTTTCAGTTTTCTATTGCATCTAACGTGCCAAAAGTGACCCTCATTAGCTTGCACTCACCCATATGAATTCCATCAATATCCATATAGCAAATTTTCAATTCCTATGGCCACTTGAGCGATTTAAAAATAAGTGAAATTAATATATTTTTTCAATAAATGTAACTTCATTTTTAAATATTATCCAATTAGTTGTACATTTAATAACTATAATAATCGATATTAGTCACCATACATTTCAACCCTTACAACCCCAACACCTAGAAACCCTCAATCTCTATAAACACACTCACTTAACATTTTAAACACTGGCACACATCATATATTCCCATTGTAATTGATTGTTTTTAATATTATTGTCCAATTGTATAAACAATGGCAAGTTCATTGAGTTATTCATTTTCAACTAATTCATAGTCTCACTAATTAATTTCATCTAGAAATAATTTGAATAGAAATAATTTGAATTTCATAGATGACTTATTGTGAAATAATTGACATGTTTTTATTAAAATAAGTTTGATGTTGACTCATAAGTATTTCCTTTGTATTCATTATTATGCCTCTTTGCTTAAGGTCTTCCTATAACTTCACTTTCGACTACAAATCATAAAATGCAACTAAGTCTTACTTAACCAAGTTTATTTAGACATGTGCCCAATTGCAACTTTTAAAAGTCCCAACAATACTTATACTTTGAAATATTCAATACTTAACCAATACTTCACTTAGCCAATGTCAATAATTAACCAACATAAAACAACACAACAAATGCAACAACATTCATCCCAATAAACAATTCATAATACCCATGCACACGGACAAGCAACACCCAAGGCACTTTAAACTTTATTTATAGGAACTATTTTTACAATATACAACAAGGGAGGGAAGCCACATATCTACAACCCTTTTACAAAAGAAGAGATAATCTAAGGAAAAATATCAATTTTCCAAAGCCGAATGTGGTTATTGTATCTAATTTTTTAGGTTGATGCAATAACATCTTTACTTCCGATTTAATTATAATGTTTTGTGTATTATCTTGATTGTCTTTAATTTGTGAATGTCATATTTTTTTTTTTCAATGTGGTTCACGCGCCGGCTTGACCGATGGGCTACATCTATGGAATAATTTCTGGCGGACCCACCCGAAGGGGCCTCACACCCGCGGCCGCTGCGTGCCTAACCCCAAGAGAGTCGATGAGAATGGATCTCGCGACCTCACATGCTGGGAGGCCTAACTACGAGTACTCGACCGATTGAGCTAACTCTTGGGGCTAATTGCGAATGTCATATATATAATGATACAAACTATTTTTACTATAGTCACATATCACTCTATTAGGATTTTGTTTTGTACATATATACTTCTTCTAAAAACATTGTGTAAGTATGTTTGTTGTAATAAGTAATTTTTATAATTGTGAAGTTTGGGTTATTCTATACAAAGTTATGAAGTTTGGGCTTACAATATCCCTCGTGAAACTTAGAATAAAATTGAGAAAATATAAAGATAGTCATAAATGCAAAGCTCTATACTCAATTTTCTTAATTGGGATTGGGTGTACGCCCATGGAATATAAAGCCATGTTTCCCAAATATTTAGATTACACTAAAAATTGCTCATTTTGGATAAAATAAAGCTTTGTGTCTTTGCTTCCTTTATGAATCGAAGAGAGGACACAACATAGGACATGTTAGAAATTTAGAGCTTGACTTAAGTAATTGTTTAAAAAAACCAAATTATTAATACCGATATAGTACAAATCTTACATAGTCCAAGGGGTTAGTTAAACACAAATTACTGAAAATGTTGTTGGGTGTTTGGTTAATTATGCACCAATAGGTGCATAGTTCAAATCCCCTTGGTTATAAGATGCACTTGCCTCCATTGGTAAGAAAACAAAATTTACAAAACAACTTGGAGAAAAAATCCTCAATACAAACCTAAAACTTATCCAAGAGACAAAATAAAATCCTAAGATGAAATTATAGCTAATCCAACCTTGTATATAAGACATGTGAATCCCATTAGAGAAGAGAATCTCAACATTTCAAGTAATCAATTAATGAATTAAACTCAACATTTCAAGTAATCAATTCAGGGGCTTTTTATTGGATTACAAATTCTTTAACCCAAAAACACAATCGAAGTGTATACACCACCCAAAATTAGAAAATAATATTATACAATTTACAAATCCTTGAGTACAAAACCCTTGAGGCCATGTGTGCACATCACTAAGACTAGAAAATAATATTGTATGATAACCAAACTAACTTATTAAAACATGGGCACTACTATAATTAAAAATGGTTATGCACACAACTCAAATCTAAAAGAGATGCCTCTAACTAATCACCCAACACTAATAACAATGTATAATCTTTCTAGAAGGGTGCATGTTAAAGGGAGGTACATTACTCTCTGAGGTAAATGGATGAGATAGTAAAGTCTTTCTCTTCAAGGGTGTTGGGGCACCCACTTCTACTGCTTATCAATTCCTTTGAGTTTCATTTGAAAGATTATGTGCTTTCCTTTCAGAGATGACAACGATAGGGAATGGTGATAAGGATAGGGAAGAAAGATACAATATTTGACCCCACTACTTTTTGGAAAGTGACATTCTAGTGTGTACAAATGAATTTGCTGCATGCTAAAAATGATATACTAGACTATGAAAACTTCGGTGTGATGAGATTGTAGTTGATATTATGAACACATTTTCTTCCAATAGGTAAGGAAGGGGGTAAGTGCTAATGAGGAAGGGGTAAGTACTAATGAGATAACAAAAAAACCATGACCATTTTTCTCTGGATATCACAACCACCCATATCTATGACTAGCATATGAGTTTGAGATGATAATCACCCAATTGAAATTTTATATTTTAAATACTTATTAAATGCAAGTTTTTTTTGGATTAGAAATGTATATTTTTTATTAAGCCCTTTGTAAGGATATTTTTTTGGATACCTAATTTTACACTTCAATATGGAGATATATTGAAACTTACTTAATGTAAATGGAAAACACAAAATAAAAACAAGTTAGGGTGGAAACCATCACAAAATATATATAGTATACCGTCTATATATATATATATATATATAATATAATATATATATATATATAGATATATATTCGGTAGCCACCCTCGCAGTGCCTCTATGAACGTGAATATATATATATTCGGTAGGCACAACGGTAAACATATATTGCAGATGGAAAATGTGGCCGTTTTTTAATGTAAAAGTATATGTTCAACACAATTTTTTATGCTTCAAGATCCTATGACTCACCATGCTGCTGCCTCAGCATTAAATAGCATGCTACAGGTTATATAAATTTCGTTAATATGAACATTAATTATTATTATTATTATAAAAGTATTTATATTTATTATTTTAATTATGTTATTATTTTATTTTGTTTTAACGAATATAACTACAAGTAAAGTGGTATGTGAATGGTTATAAGTAAAACCAACCACTACTTAGTTTTATAAAGATAACTGATTATTAAACAAATTAAGCTAATAAACAAAAAAAATTGATATAATAAAACAAAAACAAATAATTACTAGTTTCTTTAACCACCTTTTAAATAAAGGTTATTTAAATCTTAATCAATATGCATTTACGTATAACAAAATACTACCATAAAATGAATATCTAATATACACTTATTATACTTGGTTTATATCTTATTGATATATAATATTCGAAAGAGACGAATAAAAACTAATAGAACACTTATAATCCTACCTTATAGCTATCTTCTTTAAGTGACATAGCCAAGTTCCCTGCAACATTATTGATAGAGATATTATCCCAAAAGTAGAAAAGATAGATCTGTCGAGGTTAAGAGCAGCCGACAGATGCCGTAGAACAAAATTCTACCCTATATGTCGCTAGCCTACACAAATCACTATGTCCAAACTTAAAACTCCATATATGATAGTGAACCAAAATCATAATGACAAGGTCGCAAGAGCTATCCATTGAGCTGCAAAGCATTTAAGCCGGCTGTAACAGGTTTGATGACCGTTGGATGTCGAGCAGCTCAATATCCAACGATCATCAAACTTGTTGTAGCCGCATTAAATACTCTACAGCTCAATAGATAGCTCTTGCCAATCACAACTCCTTGACCATATTTTTGTTTATGTTTCTTAGTTCGAAATTTGATCAAACAGGATATTTTCTATAGCCACGGGAGACTTGATTTGTTGTATTATAAGAGGTTGTCTAATGCTTAAGGAGACATTTTCTCTCCTGAAATTTTTTATTTATGTAATATTTTGGGTAAAATCCATGGTTAGGGTTTGACTCTTCGAACGCTGGTTTTATGGAGACCATTCCAGTTTGTAACCATATTCTTTGAGTAAATAGTTCTTTTATTTTAGCGTAAATTGCTCTATCTGAATAGTGGTAGCAAATTAGCAAGGTATTTCTTACATTTCTCTACGTGTTTAGATATTCTTACATTGCATACACTACTCTACGTGTTTAGATATTCTTTTGCTCTGCCTATGTTTCTTCCTAAATTGTAACTGGGTTATTAATGATACAATTCAATACAAACATATATATGAAAATTACATGTCGAACTCATTGCTTTTCATATATTCAGCATAAAGAATTAGAATGTATTTCAAACTCTAATTAGATAGAAAAATAATAAGCATAAACTACGGTTGTGTGCAAGCTAATGGAGGTTTCTTTTCACAGGTTAGATGCAACAGAAAAATGAGAAAACACGCATCCACCAACTTATATGGATATTTTGAGACACTTACGCAATGAATTTTGTGATGAGTAAAAAAAATGAAATGTATGAACGTACACTTTTTATTTTTGGGACAAATTATAAGGTATATGTTTTTGTAGGTGCAATCTTTGAGTGCCTAAATGATGGAATCAACTTACATAAACTAGTAGACATATAGAGAACAAATTGTACTAGTGCAGGACTATGTTTACAAAAATAAAAATAATATATATATATAAGTGATCAAACCTCGAAAAAAATATGTCAATTGTGGATGCAATTTTTTTTTATAGCATGTAGAGGTCGATGTTCTTTAGTTCACCATACAATTGTTTTTCAAAATAGTTGAGAAAGGAAAGAGTTATGGATGAAAGACTAACACTGTGTTTTTTGAGTCAAGGAGTGATGACGAAAGATAAATAAGGGAAAAATAGAAAAACATATATATCATTCTTAAAAATTACATATTTGGAATTTGCAAAAAAAACCATATCTATTTCTAAAATTTCATAAAAAATGATGGTATGCAGCATACTGTAACCAGTGGCTAAACATGAGCATATTGAAAATTTGGATGTAATGCTAAATTAGCCATGGTTTATCATTCTCCAAGGCATAGGCATCATGAATCTGAAGGAAAGTCGTAAGTAGACACATAGACATAAGAAGGCCACGCTAGCGTGGACAGAGGTTCAACCATAGTGACACTAAATGCGCACGTGTTTTGTTTAAATTCAAATTTGTCTTCGTGTTAAACATAAACGCGTACGCGTTATATTTATACAAAACGCGCATGCGTTTTGTAAGACTACAACATGTGCACGTTGTGTAAGGATATAACTTTAATTTTATTATTTTTCCAATTATAACAACATTTTTATTATTTTATGTCCCGTCCGCCCCCCAACCTCCTCTTCCCCCTAACTCTTACTGACCCGCCTCCTCCTCTCCCTACCTTTAACCCCCCCTCTTCTCTCTCCTTAACACACCACCTCCCCATTTGTTCTCTCTCACCCACCCACCCACACACACACACACACACACACACACATATGTCTCCCCCTACCACTAACACCCGTATGCCCCCCCCCAAACCCCTAACCCTTTCTATGTGTGGAAATTAAGCCCAAGCTATAGAACAATTACACTCACAAAATTACTAGTCAAACTTGCAAAAATTCACAAAAATGACATTGAATATGGAGCATAACATAAACTTATATTGAATAAGTGTACATAATCCAACCTCACGAATTCATAGGTTTTCCAAATATATAATTACATTAGAGATTTGAAATCATAAGAATGTTATTCGAATTAGACAAAAAGTGGGCTTACTAAACTAGTCAAAATCCCCCATAGGTGCATAAAACACTTTCCTAATCTGTCAAGATGCTCACGAATTTGCTAAGTGATATGTACCAATTGTTAAAAGATCAGTTCCATGCTTTTGGATGGAGAAAAAGAAGGAGGATGAGTTGGGAAAAAAACAAGGAAGCTACTCCAAGACTAGCTTTTCCTTTTTGTCTTAAAACTGCTAAAAACATAGAACTACGCTTTTACTATTCTGGAATGACTGCAAAGTTGGTAGGATATCTTCTAGGATCTTTCTAAAGCACTCCATTAGCCAGTTTTATCAATTGTTGACTTCTAGGTGCAAGTGGATGCCAACTAGCAAGTAAGGAATCTAGGAAAATGATAAAAATAAATAATTAATGTCTCCTAAGTGTAACTATGGGTTTGATTTATTCTAAAACCCCCCATCAATCCTAACTAATTTATATAAATATCATAAAAATATATCATATTATAGGGCCTAGCAACAAGGCTTAGTCACCGTTTACATACTGCTTGTCTATACAACTAAGGAAAGAGGCAAAAACCCAAGGGGAAAATCCTCCCTTAAGCATTAACAGGAAACAAAATTTTGGAAATATTGTTATCAATCATGCTTCACCACATGTTCAACAATCCCCAGCACTGATTTGAGATTACTAAAGGTCTTCTCAGAAAACACCTTGGTGAAGATGTCTGCTACTTGCTCTGAATATGCGCAGTATAGTAGAGTGACGATCCCATCATGCACAAGCTTCTTGATATAGTGCATATGAATATCAATGTGTTTGGTTCGCTGTCTTTGAACTGGATAACTAGATATTCAAATGGTGCTTTGATTGTCACAATAGATGATGGTGGAAGTCTCTGATTCGATCCCAAACTCTCCAAGTATTCCCTGCCACCAAAAACACTGAGTAGTTGCAGTCACAACTCCTCTATACCCTTCCTTTATAGATGAGAGTGTAGTGGTACTCTACTTCTTAGTTGACCATCTAATTGGTCCATATGCAAGCATAAACACAAATCCTAAAGTAGACTTTCTATCAGTGTTATCACCTTCCCAATCATTGTTAGTAAATCCAACTAGCTCTAAGTCAGATTTTGCTGCATAGAAAATCCGATGAGTTCTTGTTCCTTGAACAAATTTTAGGATTCTCTTAGTTGATTTCAAATGGATTTCATGAGGCTGGTCCATGTTTCTGGAAGCCACACTCACTGCATACCATATGTCAAGTCGAATATGAGTCAAATAAAGAAAACACCCAATCATCTGCCTATACAGTGTATTATTTACCAATGGAATTGAACTTGCTTATTCAAGCTTAACCCCAGAGAGAAATGGAGTCTTGCTTGGCTTGCGATTCTTCATGCTGAACTTGTTTAGCAGATTTGAAGCATACTTGGACTGATGAACTTTGATCCCATGGGATGATTGATAAATTTTGAGTCCCAAGAATTGACTCAGCAATCCCAAATCTGTCATGGAAAATGCATGGTTCAACGCATCCTTCAAGGAGGCAATCTCTTTCATGGAAATTCCTATCATCAATAGGTCACACACATACAATTTTATTATTATTAAGGAACCATGTATCATATTCAAATAGACATTAGGATTAGACTTGCATTGAACAAAGTTCTGTGACGGCAAAAAGCCATCAATCATGGCATACCAAGCCTTGGGGACTTGCTTTAGCCCATACAATGATTTATTTAACTTGCACACAAGAGATGGATTAGACACAAAACCTTCAGATTGCTACATATAAATCTCTTCTTTCAGATCTCCATGTATAAAGGCACTCTTCACATCCATGTAACGCACCTCCCATTTCCTTGAAGCTACAATGACCAAAACTAGCCTTATGGAGTCCATCTTTTCAATTGGTGCAAAGGTCTCATTGTAATCAATACCTTGAACTTGTGAGTATCCCTTGGCCACCAATATTTCCTTATATTACAAAGGTGAACCATCAACAACAAATTTGGTTTTATAAACCCACTTACACTTGACTAGCTTTCTCCTTAGGGGGAGTTTGTCTAGTTCCCATGTGTCATTCTTATGGAGCGAGTTGTATTATTCCTTCATGGTTGTTTTCCATTTTGTATCATCTGATGCATATTCATATGTCTAAGGGTCTGATTCAACCATCAAATATCACTTCTCAACAAAGAATGGATCTTTCACAGAAAGGGCACTCTCAAATTGAGATCTAGTCCTCCAAGGATCACTAGGATTCCCAGCTAGTTCCCCAGCTGCATGAATAGTCCTTGCTTCCCATTTTGGTCTTGTAAGACTATTAGGATCTGCAATTAAATCATCATTATCAGACATATCAGAATCAACAAACTCATTAGTCTCTTCACTTACATTCATTGGTTGTGGTGATGAAGAGGACTCTCCAATTTCTATTGCCACTAAAGGATCTTCTTCAAACACACTCGCAAACTCAACAACACAAGCAGACACTTCCTTCGACTTCAGAAAAGATGGCCGAAGAAGGAGACAACAGACATGCAACTGACGAGACAAAACAACTCATAGAAAAAGCACTGGCTCACCAACGGACCGAGATGTTCACCCAGTTTAGTGAGATTCTCATGCGATTCACTTTCACATCCAGGGAATCCTCGACGCGACCTCAGTCCTATAAAATCAGCCCCTTTAAAGTGGAAACGAATATGGACATACTGAACCTTGAAGGAAATATTGACACAAAATCCGTTGAAAATTGGGTACAACAATTGGAATCTTACTACTCAGTGAATCAACTCTCTGAAGCGAAAAATATCACCATTGCACCCTTAAAAATGTCAACCTCTGTACACTACTGGTGGGAAAATTTATCGACAAAGATGGAAAAAGAAGGCGACCCCATAAACACAAGGGTAAAATTTTTCGAATATGTCTGAAAGGATTTCTACCCGCCCAAGAATCTAGAACAACAGTATAAGAAGTGGCACCAGCTAAGGAAATGGAAAGACCAATCCGTATAGAGTTACAACGACGAGTTCTATCAATTCATGGCTATCAATTCAATGCGGCCAAGAAGGAGAGAAATTTCTTTTCTTGAAGTACGTCAGCGGTTTATCCCCATACATTCAACAAGATATGGAGGTTTTGACTGTTAGTACGCTTGTGGATGCATTTCATTACACCAAAAGGATTGAAACTAAACAAAAAGGAAAAGCACGTTTCACGAACAAGCCAACAGGTCGAACATCTGACAAGAAGTCACCAGCCAACTTCGATAAGTTCAAGAACCCTTCTCAGCCAAATTCGCCAAAGCCCGATCAACAAAAGAAGAAATTTTTGAAATACATGAGGGATCATAGAAAACAAGATCCTACCGAGAAATGGTGTGATTATCACAGTTCATCATGGCATGCAATGTCATATGCAAAGCTCAAAAGACATTTTTGGAAAAATTGTCAACATTCGACTTGTCCGACAGAGGAGGAATGAGAACGCCTGTTCCATACACAAATATGGGTTTAGAAGAATCCATTACATCTGATTGTGGATAACAGTAGCCAGAAGAACTTCATTTCTGAAGATCTTGTGAAGAAATTAGGTCTTGTCACCACTCCACATCCACAACCTTACAATATCGGTTGGATGAAGGATGGACATGAACTAAGAATCACATGCCAATGAAAAATCACCTACTTCATTAAGACTTTTGAAGATGAAGTGCTCTGTGACATGGCACCACTTTCTGTAGCCGATGTCTTGTTCAAAAAACCGTACCTATGGGATCGACATGGTACATGTTAGTCACGGCCTCAGAATGTGATTTTCAAATTCCAAAACCAATTGTATGGCATACCATAACGACAACCCACATAAACGGTTGCTATGATATCTACCAAACAAGCAAAGAAGCTTATCAATCATGATCAGAAGTTCTTATTATTCATGATAAAGCCTCAACATTCCAGGAATACTGCTGCAACAAGTTGACTCACCGACCAGTGTAATTCCTGACAATAAGAACAAATCGACCACATTCTTGAAGATTACCAAAAATGTATTTCAAGAGCCAAAAGGAGTACCTCTGCATTTTCATGCAAAACACTCCATTGAACTTGTTTCTAGTTCTTCATTTCCTAACGCATCTGTTTATAGAAGGTCCATTCTCAAAAATCAAGAGATTCGCAGGAAAATCCAGTATTTGATCGACAAGGGTCATATCCGCCCCAGCTCCTCTCCTTGTGGAAGTACAATCATATTAGTTCCAAAGAAAGATGGGACTTGGCTCATGTGCATTGACTATCAGACTCTCAACAAAATTTCAGTGAAGAACAAATACCCTCTTCCACGGATAGATGAACTCATCGACAATATGAAAGGTGCTAAGTTATTTATGAAGCTCGACCTCAAGTCAAGGTACCACCAGATTCCAATCAAGTTCACCAATGTATGGAAAAATAATTTCAAAACCAAAGAAGGATTGTTCGAATGGTTAGTCATGCCTTTCCACTTAACCAATGCACCTACAACCTTCATGAGATATATGGATGATCTTCTCCAACCTTTCGTCGGTAAGTGTGTCATTGTCTATCTCGACGATATCTTGATTTTCAGTCGATCATGGGAAGAACATGTCAAACAACTTCGACAAGTATTTGACACTCTCCAGCAACATCGATTATATCTGAACATGGACAAATGCTCATTTGCGATGACCAACATCAAATATTTGGGGTATGTAATTGACTCTGCAACCATTAATGTCGACCTAGAAAAAGTATAGATCCTCAAATATTGGCCCATTCCTCAAAACATTCATGAACTAAGAAGTTTCTTGGTTTGGAGAATTTCTATCGATGATTCATACTTGGCTTTAGTCACATCGCATGGCCTTTGAAGCAGTTGATGAAAGGAAATAGAAAACCTGTCTTCAAATGGACACCAACACAACAAAAAGCTTTTGAACAACAAACAAAATCTTTGTATTGCACCGGTACTTGTGTTAACTGATTTGCATCGACCCTTTGATATTGAGATGGATGCATGAGACCATGTCATCGATGCAATGATCACTCAATCAGGTCAACCAGTCGCGTTTCATTACGAGACTTTCAACGACACTGTTAGAAGGTACTTGAAATATGAAAATGAATTGTACGCTATTGTGCAATCTCTTAAGAAATGGAGACACTACATTCTTGTAAAAGAAATGGCCATCCTCACTAACCATAAAACTTTGCAGTTCGTTCCGTCATAGTCAAAACTACAGACAACTTGACAACTCAAGTGGATTAATTACCTGCAACAATTTTAGTTGGTAATTAAGTATCGAAAAGGAAAGCCAATGTCGCAGCCGATTGTTTCATCAAACCACCCATTACTCTACTGGCTATAGTGATGAGTATGCAGGGTTACGACCCCCCTACTTGGACACAATTGTATTCGGTAGACTGTGAATTATTCGCAATTTATCGATAGCTTCAGACAGACACGCTGTATACTACTGACTACTTACAGAAAGATACCTTGCTATACAAGCTTGGGAAGCTTTGTGTACCAACTAGTGAGCATCGACAAAAGCTCGTTTGGGACGTGCACTATATCAAGACTGCAGGACATTTTGGAGTCGCAAAAACACTTGTTATCATCAAAAAGTATTTTTACTGGCCTTCACTTAAATCCGAGGTCAACAAGTACATTCGATCGTGCGTGGTTTGTGCCATTGCTAAACCGTCGAATCGACGATAAGGACTCTACACACCCCTTCCAGTTCCTATTCGACCATGGGAATCTATTTCTATGGACTACTTCACGGGATATCCTAGTACCAAACATCAACATGACACAATCTTAGTAGTAGTCGATAGATTTTTCCAAGATGGCTATACTCATACTATGCAAGAAGACTACGACAGCACAACAGACCGCTCAACTTTTCTTTGAACATGTGTAGAAACATTATGGCCTCCCGACGACCATTATTTTCGACAAATATGCTAGATTTGTCAGCACCTTTTAGAAAAATTTCTAGAAACAGCTCGAGACGAGACTCTCTTTGTCAACAACCTTCCATCTACAGACAGATGGACAAACAAAAATTGTAAATTGCTTATTCGTACAATTGCTTCGCATGTACAACCATAAGCATCGTCAAACATGGGATGACAACCTTCCATACATCCAACACTACTACGATCGTGCGCAACACAGTTCCACGAGAAAGAGTCCATTTGATATCTGTTACAGATTTCAACCCTCAACGCCTATCGACTTAATCACTTCCTCGAAACAGTCGAACGATACCGACCTCGAAGGAGAAGAAGTGTAAAAAACATTGAAGTTTCGAGATCAAATCTACAACATCGAGAAGTAAGCACAAGAAATGTTGCAACGATTGAATGATAAAGCTAAGGCTTGACACGATAAGCACCGTATTCCAGATTCATTCCAGATTGGGGATCAGGTTTGGTTACATCTAAAGAATAAGCGCTTCACTGGTCCATACATAAAGATGAAATCTTTATGACATGGTCCATACAGTATCCTTAAATAGATTAGAGAGAACGCTTTTCAGCTCGACATTCCTGCATGTCTTGGGCTACATCCGATTTTCAATGTAGATCTACTTCAACCATACCATCCACCATTGTTGGAACATAACGACTTGCAGACAATAGAACCCGAAAACGTCCATCCAGATGTTCAAGAACCTCTTGTTTGCAACATCATTGTGGGACGACGCATACGCCATACAAGGACAAACTCCATTCCTTTGTTTCAAAGCATTCAGGTGAATAACGAGGCTTAACTTGAAGTGTTCTGCAAAACATTCAGGCAAATAAGAGACCATTTATTGCGTCGAGAGGCACTCTACAGCCCAGTATGGGGGAGATCTTGTAACGTTATGTAACATTCCTCTTGTAAATGCCTGACATAAAAAATAAAAATTTAATTATCCTCCAAAATAAATGTCGGCCACAAAACAAACTAATATGGGGGAGATGTTGTAATATTCCAACCTAACAAAACAATAAAAAATAAAAAATTTAATTATCGGCAAAAAAAAATGCCGGTAAGAAAAACAACACAATATGGGGCAGATGTTGTAATGTTCATACTTAACAAAATAATAAAAAATAAAAAATGGAATTATCCGCATAAAAATATTTGGTCGCGCACATGGTTTTAAAACCATGTGCAAGGCCTCCTAAACAACCCATGGTTTTATTGTACATGGTTTAGGAGGGCCTTGCAAATGTTTTTAAAACCATGTGCAAGGCCTCCTAAACAACCCATGATTTTATTGTACATGGTTTAGGAGGTTGTTGCAAATGGTTTTAAGACCATGTGCAAGGCCTCCTAAACAACCCATGGTTTTCGGAGGACCTTGCACATGGTTTTAAAACCATGTATGGGGGAGATGATGTAATGTTCTTTCCTAACAAAAGAAAAAATAATAAAAAATATTATATGTCGGCCATAAATAGTATTAAATATTAATAATAAAAAATTATATGTCGACCTTAAATAAAAAGATGTGTCTTTTTGTGTGAATTGCACCAAAGTTAACAGTTCAATACTTAACAAGAGGTTTGCACCTCCAAAGACTCAATCCCTCTTGACGCCTAATGAAACCTAAGATTTGGATCTATGATGGTCTTAAAACTCTCCTAACACTTAACTTACAAAACATTTACCATGTTATTCATTATAATCATACATAGTATGCATATGGATTTGTGGTTTTACATTATCATAGTTTTGACTTGCCATACAATCAAATCCACATAAAAACGCTTACCAAAATCATATAATCTTTTATTTTGCGTTCTTAATTATCATTAAAATATTTGAGTTCTTAATTGATGATCATATAAAAATAAAGGTTAATTATCATATAAAATAATAATCATATAAATTAATAATCATATAATCTTTTATTTTGCATTCTTAATAATCATTATTAATTTTTTATTTGAAGTTTTAATAATTCTCACATCTTTTATTTCGTGTTCTTAAAAATCATATAAAAAAGATTTTATAATCTTTTATTTTGCATTCTTAATAATCATTATTAAATTTTTATTTGAATTTTTAATAATTCTCACATCTTTTATTTTGTGTTCTAAAAAATCATATAAGAAATAAATCTTTTATTTTGTGTTCTAAAAAATCATATAAGAAATAATCCACTTCTAGTATTAATTGCAATATAATTATTTGGGTAGGAAATGATTAACATATTGCAATATTGTTATTTGGGTAGCATATGATTAACGTATATACGGTGTTATTCATTGAACATGCATATGGATTTGTGGTTTTGCAATAACTTTTTAGTGATGATATAATAATTTATTGAAGGTTTTTAATAATCATATATCTATTACTCATCCTATTAAAATAATTTATTTTGTGTTCTTAATAATCATCAAATAAATAATTGTTATAAATAAAATAAAATCAAACTACTATAATTATTAAAAATTAGATTATTCTTTTTTTTAATTATAATTATTAGAAATCAGTTTTATTTATTTTTATTTTTATTATTGATATTTCATTAATGGTCTAATTTGAAATGGATTACAATAATTCCTGAATTACTACCTTTAGCCTTTAGTTAAGTAATTCGGAATATACTTCTTGCTAGTCATAGATTGGTTGAACAGGGTTTGGATTTGCCATAACCTCCTTCTTCAAGCCTTATAGGGAAATTAATGGGGAAGTTGAATCCTATTCTAAAGAAGGCTTACTGCTTAAGAAAGGAGAATGGGTTCTTTTTTATAGTGGAACTGTTTTGTCTTTCTTTATCTTTTTATCATGAGGTTTGTCGAACAAAGCTCTAGTAGGCTTAGGTAGCAAGTATTTTGTTGGATCCTTTATGATCATCAGGTTTCAAAGATTGAGATCGAAGTGTCTTTGTTGATAGTTTCAAAATTTATGGGATAGCCTTATTTTTTGTAAGACGAAAAATGCTAAATTTTCTTTAGTATCTGAGTATGTAATATATTCCATGAATATAATATATATAAAAAAGTTATCAAGCCTTGGCGATACAGTTGCGCGCATTTAATGTTTATGTTAGGGTTTATAAAGATTTCAATATATTCTTCCATTTGGATGGGGAAATCATATTTTCCATTTGGCATTGAAAAAACATATCAACCGACTCTGTGGTGATAAAGAATGGTATTTTTCCAAAGTGTTGATCCTTTCCTTCAATTGGATTAGATTCTAATGCATGAAAGTCTTTGATCCTTCTGGGAGATAGGTGGATGCCACAAATTGTTTTGGTTTGTCCTTGGGACATTAAATTTTCTCGGATGCGAGTTGAAAGTGCACCTAGGCGTTTTAAGGGGAGTTAATACAAGTGTCCGTAATAGATTTTGGTCCTTCATCTGTCGTAATCGCTAGCAAGGGTTTTTTTATAGGGGTTTTTACCATTTTACTCTATCTAGATTTTTCATTTTGCATATGTTTTTCGGTTGGCAATCGGTTGTTGGAATGAGCTCAGCCCTTTCCTGGTTGCGCCATGCATTTTTCTCGAACCACTACACAGTTGGTTTAACAGAGCTTATTGTTTGTTTTTGAGGTATACATTGAGGCTTTTAGTGGATTTAATTGCCACAAATGGCCTCGACCTTGTTGCTTTGCTACGGAGAGGAAGAAGAAGAAGACCAACATTCGTTGGACATTCCACACCTTCTACCGGGTATATAAAAACACAGTTTGGTTCCACTTAGTTTCAAAAAATGTTGTTTCTAGGTTTAAAATCATAAGCAAGTAACTCACTTTGGCTTCATTTTGCAGACATAGAAGTGATAAGGGAGCCGACCGTTGTCCCTCTCTGCATTTGTAAAAATGTAAGGTTCTAAACGTTGTTTATCATCCTCATGGGGTATTCACTCAATGAAACCATGTCACGGCGCTTTCATTCATGGGATATTAGAATACCCCTAATTTCACTAGATATTGATAATTAGCTACAAAAATCCTTTTGTTGATCCCCCCCTCCTAATACATATTCCCAATTTAAAAAACCCTATTTTTACAATATATTCCTTATTTTTACTAGAAACCCCCTTTTATACGCCCCGAATACCTATAAACCCCCCATAACCTAGTCCTTTCCTCCCAATACCTACATTATATTGGGGCGCCCGCAAGAACCTGCTACCCAAATATAATACAATGGGAGCACACGAGTAACCCAAATCGACAACACACACTAGTACAAGTGATGAATTTTGCCACGGCAAAACGTGGCAATATCCACGAAAAAGCGTGGATATTGCCACGTCTAAGTGTTTTTTTTTTTTCCCGTGGAAACAATTCCGTTGCAATAGAGACGACCCCTAATTTGCGTTGCAAGAGCGACAATGATCTATATTTCGTTAGATGTCTAAGCCGTCGCTATATCCACGCCTGGCCGTCTCTGTATCCCTGCCTAGCAGTCACTGTATCCACACCTGGCCGTCGCTGTATCCATGCCTGGCCGTCACTGTATCCACGCCTTTCCGTCTCTGTATCCACGCCTGGCCATCGCTGTATCCACGCTTTGTATAAGTTTAAAAAAAAATGCAAACCCCAGGAATAGCGACGGGGATGCTATACCTGCGACGGGCTCTTCACACACAAATTTGATAAACTCGTCATTAGCTCTGATCTTTTATATGACTAGACTAGCTAATTTTTGGCCTCAAGTTTAAACAAATT
Source organism: Pseudotsuga menziesii (assembly GCA_001517045.1). Classification (NCBI taxonomy): domain Eukaryota; kingdom Viridiplantae; phylum Streptophyta; class Pinopsida; order Pinales; family Pinaceae; genus Pseudotsuga; species Pseudotsuga menziesii. The sequence continues at coordinate 205,592 of LPNX010868052.1, forward strand.
CTAGTAATAGTAATAGTTTCAGGAATCTATTCCATTTGGAGCATATTTTCCAAGAATATAACATTAAAATCTCTAATACCCAGCTGGAAGAATGGGAAATTGTTCTATGAGAAGTCATTTTTAGACGCATAGCCAAGGATCTTTAACTTACATTACACTTGAAATCTGAGTTCTACTTGGAATACTTTTAGGAGCAGCGTTAGGCCTAATGAAGGATAACAAGGGTCTAGCGATGTATAGAAGGCCAGTGAGATATAAACGTTCAGAAACCTAGCCAAATCTATAGGAAACGCTCAGAAAATCTACAAATAGAAGGTACGAAAGACCATATGGCCCCTCCCCCCCCTCAAATCGCTCTCAATTCCCCTTACCCTTTAAATTATTTTGTTTACATAGAAAACATATAAAAAACTAAACATATAAACATTGAAACATCAAATCACATAAACATATAAACATCGAAACACAAGAAGGTAATCCATACAAACAACGTTTCATGTTAACATCGATATAAAATACAAGTCATGATATTTTACAATTTTTTCTTCGTGTGACTTTGTTTTTTTCGATTAAAAAAACCAACAAGTGGCATCTCAAATTCATCATTTTGCAATGTATCTGCTGATCCCTGTCCTTCTGTGGTTTGTGTAATTTGCGTGCCCTCATGTACCATACTCCTGGTACGTCGCTGAACAGGGTGTGGAGGCCGCTGCGAACGGGAAAGAACCGCAACAACGAAAAGACCATTTTTCTTAGGTTGAAAATTGATTCAAATCACTATTTCATTGTTTCGATAAACATTACAATATCGTTTTTTACCTGTTTGTCTATCTGTGAAGGTCGGTGTTCCGACTACTTCAGTCGTTTGTTCCTCTTCTAGTTCATCCTCGTGAGCTACATGCTCTTCCATTTAAAGAATGAAATATATAAGTATACATAAAAAAATAAATATCTATAATCAAAATACATATATATATATTTCTAAAACTCACTACCTAAATCCCTAGCCTGCTCCACATTATCATCCAACAGGTCCTCCCCAATATGAACTGGCACCCTCCCAGTACCGCTGGATTCACTACTGCGGTTGCACTGTTGTTTCCAAACAAACATAAAAATATAGTTATTGGTCTACTGTGGGAAAATATGAAGCAAGAATATTTCAAATGTCCTTATTCATTCTATTTACCTGCATTCCCACAATTGGGCCGATTGGAGTCTGCCCCAAGCTTTTTCTATGCTCAATCACACTTTCAAAACCATACTTGAAACCAATCTTGAGGTCTTCCTCGGTGGCGGCATCTGCGAACGTACTTCCCTGCAATATTGCAAAGAGAAGTTTATTATTAGAGAGGACGCAACATATTATGTGCTAGTCTAAAAGGACTCAAGAACTCAAAGTTCAATACTGTTCAATATGCTTAAAAACAATGAAAACTATTCTAAGAAAACTATGAATTTAATTAGCAGGCACAAATCTCAAACCCCAACACTTGGTAAGATTTCGAAAATTTATAAAAAGGAATATTGCAAATTCTTACGATTCGGTGCCTTAGTTTTCTGTAGCCACCCTGGCCCAGTTTATGCTGGCCAACCTTATCCATTCTTGCCTTGGTTTCCATACGATTCTATACTCAAATAAAAACACTTACATCATAGCAGAAGGATTTACCAGGTCAGGGTGTGGCCATGGTGTCTCCAACTTCACAAAAAATATTGACACATTTCATTGTCTGCTTCACATTACAAATCTGGAAAGGGCCATGGATATATGCCTAGAGAATGCCGTAATCAATACACAAATAGGCTGTAAATGCCCAAGAACCATGTCGTGCAGAAGTGGATTGAAATTCAATGTGATTATTTTTTGGACAAGTCGTGACAATGTCTACCCATCCATATGGCTGTTGTGTCATACAGAGGGTGTTGGAGCATTGCACTAGTTCAAAGATATAGAGCACTATGATGAGGAAATCTATTCTAGGTCCCTGATCGTTGTCAAGAGATGCAATTATATAGGTCGTTGATTGCATATCACTGTGAAGCACTTCCAGCTTTTCATAATCTAGAAATTTACTCAGTGATCTTGATGCTGAATAAGAATAAACTTAGGTTGAAATTGACTAATACCTAGATGCAGGCTTGGGTGTTATTCAGAGTCATGAGCAATTGAAAATCTCATAGAATATGCCCTCTCAATATGCTGCTACAACGTAAATGACCATTTCCATTTTTGGTTTTTTATTTTATAATACTTTTTCTTTTCCAGAACAGACTGGGAAGAACGATAATTGTAGTAAACCAACTCCTGCATAGGGTTTGATGTACCAGATGAATCCAATCTGTATCGGTCTCTGGAAGGTTTAAAATACTTTTATCAATCAGGATTCGTTGCTCAATTTGCAGTATGAGGCCTGATCTGCATTCCTGTAGCACACCAGCTAACAACTAAAATTTGATTCACCTGTAACAACACCACTATTGCATTTGGCTAAGGCATCCTACAGTTGTTGGGTTTTTGTACATGTTGATGAGAGCGTTCAGCCTCAAAGGGAATTTTGACTTGTTCCTAGCTTGTTTCTAATGGATCACTGCACATAGAGTTTGGTTTGAAGTTTGAAATCATACTAGTTTATGGTGGACTGTTTTTGCATCGGCGAATGTTTTAAGTTGGTTAGGATATTTTCACTTGGAGCATCCACCATTGAACCGATATCTTGCACCCTTTCGTTGCTGTTTTGGAGGGGCGTTCCCTTGGAGGATATTTTGACATTCTTGTTCACAGAACCGTCCTCATTTAGAGGATTGTTGTGACATGGCATATGTATTTTTTGAGGATGATTTGGCATTGGAGTAGATCAGGTGAAGGACGATTACCTTTTCTTCAGCCAACGTTGAATAGCATGCATCTGTGAGTGCATCAGGTGAAGCTTTGGCCTAGGAGGATATTTGGCACCCTTAAAGATTGGAACAAAATAAAACAGAACCCCTATTATGCTACAATCAAGGATATTTGGCACCCTTAAAGATTGGAGCAAAATAAATTAGCCAATAGCTCTTAACCATAATCTGCTCATATGCTTACTTTTACAAAAACTTTCATTAATCCTGTAGTAACATTAAAGGAATTCCCCTTCAATGGAAAAACAAGAACTACACCAGAACAAGCCAAACTGTGATTTAATTATCAAAGCAAAAATTATGATTGAAGAATATGTGCACAAACCTTAAATCCAGTAGGGCTGGGGCTCTCTAAGAATCCTTCTTCTGATGCTAAATTAAGCTTAACACCTTCTGAATCACTGTTATGAATAACATCACCTCCTAGCTTAATATTAGTAGTAATGCAGCTTGTGTTTTCAAATAATTCCAGTGGAAATTCTGGGTTGATCCCAGCATTTGCTGTATTACTGAGGACGCCAGGGCCTAGCTTTTTCACCTGCTCTGAATTGATGTTGCAATCATGTCTTAGTAATTCCAATCCTCGAGTTCCACTACCCATTCCAAATGAGAAGATCTGGAAACTACCATCATCATGTTAAAAAAGAACATTATTTTTGTCCTTAGAGAGAGGCCTGTAAGCTGAAATGCCAACCCATTGAGAAGATGGACTTCCAGGCAATTGTAGAAGTTGTGCATACAGCTCCATAGGACCAAGAGACACAGTAAGTGGAGAGTTCGACTTCAAACTAGAGAGGCAGATAAAGAAATCACTTCCATCAAGCAACTCCTTCCAGTGATGTAGTCCAGCAGGCCTTAATTGACCATCTTGATCACCCTCAAGAACACTTGATACTCTGAAAGGTGGAGACTTGGTCTTTAAACTTGACAGGATGGAGTCTGGCCACAAATGTGGGATTTTATTTTGGATGGATTTATGTGTTTTCAGATGCACTTGGTAGGAGGATTTGTTTGGCTTCACAACCTTTCTCTTGCTTGTCCTGTTTTCTTATAGGACAGGGCTCTAGATACTGGCTCTGGTCTATTATGTTTGGAGGTTTGAGGCTCTTTACACATGGGTTTTGATTCGATGTTTTTATTTTCCTTTTGAGGCTCTTAGTTTGGATCTCTCTAGGATCATTTATTGATTTTGTTTTTGAGTTCTCCTTCAGGCATTGGAGCATCATGGACGATCATAGGCACTTCAGTCGTTGCATTCCCTATGAAATTTCTAAATTGCATAGGGTTCAAAGGAGGATAGTCCAGCAAATTGAGGATCTTTAGGTGCTTTCTCCCATTTCAACTGCAGAAAGATGACACAGAATCACAGATTGACTCGGAAGGTAAAAATGCTAAATTGCCAGCTGTAGTGGCTTGTTGTAGTCAGGATATTCTGAGATTGGAAGCAGATTTTAATATGTTATATGAATTGGTTCAAGGTCTGGCCAGGAGTTCTCAATCTTTGGTTTCTCTCCCAAATATTTCCACTGGATATGTCAGAATTGCAGTAAAGGGTGAAGAAACGGTTCAGCAAGTGCATGAAAATATGGCAAATGGAAAATCAGCTTTGAATCTCTCTTCAGGTAAACATCAAGAAAGAAGCCCTTAATAGGCATGTTTTCTTTTAAGGTCAAGTTTCCCTGCATTTTATCAAGTCAGTTTTAGTTCTAGCTCAGTTTATTAAGCTTTACACTGGCAGAAGTTTTAGCAATGGTGCCAGAACAGTAAGAACTGCTCAGACAGTGGGCACCCATTGAGAGATTTTGGGTCTGCTTGAACAGAGACATCAGACAGTCCATTTTGTGTTGTATTATTTTGCTGTACAGTACAGCTCCCTTTTAACACAAATCACTGTTTCAGTTTAAAACAAAATACATAAATAAATAATTACAGAGCTCCACCAGCCAACACTCAAAGAGGAACATTATTACTCTTTAGCCAATGATGATGCTCTGCAACCAGATCTGGGTCAAATTCTGAAGCCCCTACCTAGATATAAAAACCCTTTCACAAGTTCCTCAATCTTTATGGCATCACTCTCCTCCCAACCTATAACTTGTAGCATTGTTATATCCTATGGTTTACTACTCAAGGGAGAATGCTTTTTCTCCCTTACATATGGCTAATATTAACCACTGTTCCACAGAATTGAGGAAAATTGATGTGGGATGTTTCCCACATTCCCATTTTGGGGAAACTTAGAGAGACACAAGGTTGGGTGTTTTCCAAAAATTGAGGGTGTTTCCCTTTTGTGGTACATGTGGGAACTCCCTGCTATAGTTTTTCCTGATGGCCTTCGGAAAAGTTAAAATGTACAACAACAAAAAATCATTATCATGACAACTTACATGACAATATCAATAATTATTTCATGCTTTCATTGTTCATGTTTGTGACTTGTCAATGTTTTTCATATATCAAATTTTTATTTTTTTAGGATTACAAATGAGGTCCCCTTTGCTGAGGACCCTGACTTTTTCCTATGGCATTTCCTAAAATTTGGGGAATGTCTCCACATATCCCCCAGATGTGTTTGACTGTCCTGTGTCTCCCTGTCCAAGAAACAGGGCACGGGCTTACAAGTACTTTGATACACGGTAAAATTTACATCAACAATAGAAGAACTAAAGAAATTCTAATGTTCATGCAACTGAAACAAGATAAATGCCACAACTGAAAATCAACATTTAAATTACTAAAAA
>LPNX010868052.1:211301-263801 GCA_001517045.1 Pseudotsuga menziesii
AGTTCACACTGCATTTCTTGGAAAACGCCACTGGAGACCAATTAGTGGTTACTCCTATAGGAAAAAACCATTATGAAATTTCTGCTATTCTGCAATAGTAAATACGCATGTCACGTTGCCCATTCTGTAGCATTTAGGAAAATGGCCACAGAATATGTGCAGTGAATTATTTGGAGATCCAGGATAAAGCAAATTATTGCAAGCCCAGAACACAAGATGTTCTTATTACAAGGCATACAAATACTGAGCAAATAAATAGTTTACAATAATCATAGATAGAAAAAAAGAAGATAGCTTGAGGAGGAACAGGAATGAAGAGAAGGAATGCATGGTAATCTCTTATATTATAGCACTGCTTGAGCATCCAAAGTTTAAACATGCGGCTTGGGACATAAATGAAAAAGGTTCAAGAAGAAATCGAATTTAGTGCAGAAAGGAATATTTAGCTGAAATTCTTAATCATATTTCCAACTAAGCAAGGCATATTAGACCTCCTTTTATTGGATAATATCATAATTATGATCAATGATACCTAATGGCTAAGATATATGCTTCAGTGTGTTGAGCAAGGATATATTTATTATTAAGTTAATAACCTCACCAAGAAATGTACAAATAATTTGATTTGGAAGTTCAAAGTTGCAAAAGATACAGAAATTGAGATAGATGGAAAAGATTTAAGTGACAACCTAGTACTGAGGTTGCAAGGTTATAAACATAGGAGACCCGTAACAACAACCAGCGACACATAGCTCCATGGCAGGCCCAGCAACACTCCAATATCTTTGCTCAGCTTTTCCTCCTCCCAAGAACAGAGATCCCACCAATCCCGCAGAGAAAATCCATCCTCCATTCAAAGGTATCATTCAATCTTTGCAGCTTTCCACTGACCAACAAAACATCCTTATCATAAGTTTCAAATATCATGGATCCTCCTATTCGAACACTGTCTATACTGACATAATTAACTTATGTGGATTTCTTATAAACCTTGTCCCTACGCAGAAAGGAAGAAGCAATCTCAAAAGGAGCAATGCATTCGCCATTCACTTCGAGTTTGGCAGTAAAATCTGTGGGAATGTGGTGGAGGGTTAAAAACTTCAAAGAAGTTTCAAGTGGGAATGAGCTCAACCGCATTCAAAATACTCTCAGATCTAGCCATTGATCTGAAGTAATGAGGTCCACCAGAGTTGGTCCGGTCGATCCTGTGGAAACCCATCTTTGTAAATCAACTGGTCTGCCCACTGAAATGGCCCAAGATATGGTAAATTCGGTTCAGGTTCAAAATGAAGTCAACGCTGCAGCTTCTCAAGCAGCGGATGCTGGGGGATCAGTACTTGGCTCGAGTACTGGCCATTGAGTACCACGCTCATCTAATAACCTCATTTTAGTAACCGAGCTATTGAAACCAAGGCTCATCTTTAACCGGTGCTCCTCTTTTGAAAGGGAGGGCTCCTCAATCAACAGAGCTTTTCTTTCAATCAACAAGGCTCCTCTTTCAACTCATTAAACAGGCCCCTTTTTTGGTAGCGCTCATTCATCAACATGCAACCCGCAATAGCGACCCTTGCTCATTCCCCATACAGGGGGCGGTAGTGCGATCATTCCTCAACCAGTGCTCATTCCTCATCCGGGGCGTGATGCGTCAGGAAGGAACCTGGATCTACTGCTGTTAAATATAAATAGAAATATGTTGATGGACTGAAGCAGAGAAGAAGCCTCTGAAAACAAAATACCACCTCCGCTCTGAGAGGTCCATGGAGGCAATATTCTCTGGTGAACAAAAGGCCAAATAAGGGTATCTTTCCTGTCCTACAACTAAATCGCCCAGGGTGCATATCGTAGGAAGTGAAAAGACAAGTTTGAAAAATTCTTTGTCCCCGTGCGAGTGAAGCACAAAACTCTCAAATGCGGAGGGAAAAGAAAAAAGAGAAATAAAATTACGAGACAATATAATTATATTAATGTACAACAAAAGACTACAAAGGCAGGCCAATGACACTAAAAAAGAACATTGTGCAAATAAAATATGCCTAGGATACTCTCAATTTATATCTAAATTGAAAAGGGCAAGGTTTAAGGATTTGTTTTTCCTTGAATGATCATTCTTTATAGTGTTCAATTATATTTCTCCATGAAGGTAAAGTAGTTGCTAAGACAACCCAACCTCAACACTAGGAATTTTTAGAAGAGGAATCAACACATTGAAAGACATTTTAGATGCCCATATTAGCGATTGGGTTCTATGGCCCAATTTAAGAGCCAAATTCAAGTTGGCGAATCCCAACAAATTTCATGTTTTGTAATGAATCAAGGAGAGCAATCTTGATTATCTCTCCATGAACTAACTAGTCCTTCAAAGTTCAGCATCCTTTAATATGCTAAAAGGATTTGACCTATAACAAGGTCGAGGTCATCAAGAATTATAAGTTGGTTGGCACTATTGTAAACCTATGTTTAACACTCAATTGAATAAGCTTTGGTGAATCAAATCCAATAAATTGACTTGGCTCTTTTGTTTTGACAATGTCTAGAAAACCTTGATTGGGATTTAAGAGGTATTTCTTTGCTTGATCCCTTGTTATTTAAGATGAGGCTATGGGTAGTAAGTAGATCCAACTTAGCATTATGTAATAAAAATATCCTATGTGTGATCACCTCAAGAATCTCAAAATTTTATTTTGGTTTTTTATCTATACTAACTTACAAAGTCATCATAGAGATAGGCCACTAAATTGTATGAAGAGAAATGAGAGAAAGATAATAAGAGGGAAGTGTTGTAGCCTACAATAAGTGTCCAATAGCATTATTCAGGCCTTCAACCTGCAAATCAAACACTCAACCTTACTCCCATGAACATACTCTCTCTAAAACCATCACTCAAGGGTGGTAGGCTTTTCCAAACACTTAGAAAATTTATCCAAGCTCTCTCAACCCGAAAAAACAAATTCACTCACCCCTCACGAGCTCTCTCTAACTGTTAAATTTTGAATGGGTTCAATGAGGGGGTAAGAATGGAGTTGAAACCAAAAGAGGGGGAGTTACAATGAATCCAAGAGGTTGTTACACCACCAATAAGTACCTATGACACTCTATTACACTTCCAATATTTCCTATGACACTCTCTTACACCCTATAACATTATTATTACACGTTATGATATATTCTCGTAAAAAATAGGGGTGAAAAATTCAAGGTGGGAGCCTTCCTTAGTCATTTGTCCTTTCATGACCCTTGGACTACCCCTTAGCTTTGGAAATTGCTCCCTCTAGCCAATAGTTCTATAGAAAAAATTAATTATCCATCCTCCTTGGGATTTTTTCCATGAATAACTTAACCTAAGCACCTACACAAAATTCAACTCTCTCTCCTTGTGCCATGAAAAATTAACTTTCTCTCCTCCTTAGGAATCACACCAAGGCGTGGATACAGCGACGGTAAGGTGTGGATACAGTGACATCCAAGAGTTTAGGCGTGGATACAACGACGTCTAAGAGTCCAGGCATGGATGCAGCGATGGCTAGGTGTGGATACAGCGACGCCTCGTTCCTGTTACATCGGATTTTACACCAAAAAGTAAGAAACGTGGAAAACCTCCGTGGAAAAATCAGCGCTTTTGTACTAGTGACACACGCACATCCTAGATGAGTGCACTCTCTCTTGCTTCGGCAGTGGCGAACCTCCACGTTGGATTTCCAGCGTGGGAAATAGGAGTGCGCATGCACATGTGGATGCGCTCGTGTGCCTATGTGCACATGCGCATGTGGATTCACGCGCGTGTTGGGCGCGATTAGAAATAGGGACGCACGCGCGTCCCTGTGTTTTAAAAAAAACAGTGGGCATTTTTTTTGTTTTATAGCCACCCACGAGCATGCAAGGAGACAACGACCCCCAAGGAGACAAAATCAACCCCCAAGGATCCCAAAGGACTTATGCAAATTGCCTAAAATTATGTTGGAGCAAGGTAAATATAATAGGAATGCAATTTTTCTTGTTTATTTCATTGTTTTTATTGTTTTTAAGATAAAATACAAAATTAAAAAAAATGAAAATCAATTGAAATGGGAAAAAATGATATTGCAGGTACACATTGCCTAACCACAATGACAAACACCAATGAACGATCCCAAGAAAGGAATGAAACAAACCAAGTAGAGGAACCAAACCCCGAATTAAACAAAGAAAACCCCGAAGATGAATTACACGGGGATTTAAACCAATTAAGAATTTTGAGTGATGAATTGAAGAACACGAGGGAACCCTCTTGGGTTTCCCTCGCCACATCAATACAAAACATTATAGAATCTATCAACATTGCCCACAGTGAGATAACCAGTTTGAGCGAATATAGGGCTCGAATGAGAGAGCATTATAGCACTGGTATATCCAAAGAGGATATAAAAAACCTGAATATCACAAAAGCCCAACTATGGAGCAAATTTATAGATCCTAGAACAGGAAAACCTCCAGATGTGAGGAAGAGGCGAGTTTGCATGGACTGGTGTAATTGCTAGCCATGGAGAGAAAACTGGACGAAGAGGTGGTTCATGGTTTTCGACAAGCCTCCATGCAACAATGTCGAGGTCCCACAGTATTTTCTCAGGAAACTGTGGGTTGAGTTTGTGTTAGGATTCCATGTGAACTACTTTGACATCATCGAGTTCCATTAGAGGAATGCTGGGGTCTAAAATGGGCTTCCTAAGGAAAATAATAAAATAATAGTTATTAATTTTGGAGGAAGAATGAAAAAAACTACTTTTTTGTTTGCATTTTCAACATATCTCCCTGTGTTTTTACTCAAATTATGAGAGGGAGATCTCTATGGATGCGGAATTTAATTATGCATCAAACAAGTACCCACACTACATATTTTTTATGGACCTTGCTACTCCAAAAACAAGAAATACCTAAAAAATCATGATGATGATGTCATCATCACATTTTTTCAAGTATTTCTTGTTTTTGGGGTAGCAGGGTCCATTAAAAGTATGCAATGTGGGTACTCATTGGATGCAAAATGAAATTCCACATCCAACGAGCTCTCCTGCTTGAAATTTGAGTAAAAACATAGGGAGATATATCGAAAATACGAAGAAAAAAAGTAGTTTTATTTTATGACAAATATGTCAATTCAACCATTATGGTTGACTCATTTTATTGAAATTCTATTGGTTCTTGAATTCCAACTCACAAAAACTTATTTTGGCACGTTTTCTTATAAGGCCCATTTTAGACCCCAAATTTCCTCTAATGTAGGGCATCGATTTTGGCTCAACCCAAGATCGACCTCATGCCCACCAGAACCCACTCAGAGGACCTCCTGAACCTAGGCGAGAGCCAAACCTGCCTCCTCAAACCCCTGGGTTAGGTAGTAGGCTATATGAGGTCCATGAGTATGTTAGACATGCCACATGACACCTTCTCAGGCATACCACATTTTTGTCTATGTCCTCACAGAGCGAGCAGGACCCCCCCGAGAGACACACTTCTGCACGGTCTACTAGTGGTGGGTGAGGGAGAGCAGATACAGGTGGTACCTAGGTGGATCCATCCAACTTGACGAGACCAGTGCCACATTGTTGTTCTCATTATGGGCATCCATGCCAGGTTCCCATGCAGGAGCATGGCACAAAGAGCTACCTACACCAGGTTAGTTATTGTTTTATCTAATGTCATAATTTCTGATAAATTTAACTTAGAATCAGATGTTGATGAATTGATTTTTTAATGTACAACTATTCAGTGCCGAGTCTCCAACACACGGGTGGGAGGACGTTGGTTCCTTCAACTTAGATGGAGCTATGGCAGCTGTAAAGGACATCGCGACACCATACACACAGGTAGTTTTCTTTCAGTAATTAAATTTAATGTTAGTAGTTAATCTTGTCGTCCAAGATATGTGTCTCTCTTGTAATTTGTTTTAATATTTGCATTGTGTTTATTGTTTATTGTTATTTCTCTGCGATCCTGTTTTTCTAACAAGGTCATGAGAGAAAAAAAATATTCTACCACACTATCTTAAAATTCATTCAATTCCTTCAAAAATGGATGAAATGTTCTCTTACCTTAATTGTAACAAGCTAGGAAGTATGTTTGACATTGGTGAAAAAATGAGGGACCTAGAAAAAACTTATGTGGAAAACATTTACATGGAGATGCACCAAGATGATGGGTTAGATATAATTAAATTGGTAACTAATGAATTGGGTCTTAGTTGTATTGTCAAGAATTGAATATGTGAAAATAACCATTATCTGCTCAATATGCTACCTATAATAGAAACTTAGAAGAAAATGTACTAAGAAGGGTATTCTCAATTAGGATACCTTAAAAAATTAGGTTTGAAATAGGAGGAGAAGAGAACTCATAGCCATGTCAACTCTCTAGACCAGAAAGGAAATGCATCATAAGCAAGGTTTAATAGGGCTAACTAGTCAACTAATTCGTATATAAGGAAACTTTAGCATCAATAATGGATACAATTTTCAAAGATATAGTTAGGGAAAATATGACAAACACTTACCCTACAAATCATCCATCCTTTGATATTGCACAAGACAAGCATATGATTTTTGAGTATCATTTCAAGGATCGATGAGAAAGTCTTAAGGAGTAAGCCCATAAACTTTGTGGATATTCTCTAAAATAGAGAAAAATGTAACATCCCTCAAAATCATAAATTAATAGAAAAATTATTATGCAAGTTTGGGACTGTTATTATCACTATCATATCATTGATGTTATGTCACTTGATTGATTTGTGAATTCTATTGTATCACTAAATTAGTTCTTGTCAATCATCGCATATTTATTTAAATTGCCGGCCCATATTTAGTTAATATTTACTAATTGAATCTAAATATTTTTGTGCAAATGAACAGGTGTCCGTAGGATTGAGTGACTAGCCATTCTCACCGGGGATCAGCAAACCCCCTTGTGAGAAGGTATCTTGTAATAAAGTATAAATTTAATTTTAGTTTTGATGGCTTAGATTTGTATAGTTATATTTTTATGTACTAATATACAATTCCATGAATATGTATGCAGGTCAGAGTACATAGGCACATCAATGTCACTATCTCTCCACTGAATGCCTTTTTCCCACCATATATGTTAGGTGTATCCCCTGGCATACATTTCCCTTTCCTTGCATCCCTCCCCACCCTATTCCATCTATCCCTTGCCTCCCATCCATCACCACACTTCCATCTATATCCCCCTTCTTCATCATAGCCTTTTCTCACTCTCCTTTGCCCCACCCATCTATCACCACACTTCCATCCAGCTCCCTTATCTTTGTCACAGCCTTTGGTCACTCCCCCATGCCCCACCCATCCACCCCCTCCCTTGCAGTTTCCCATGTTTCCACCCTCCCCCTTCCGACCACATTACACCATCCATCCAAATTCACCCATCCCTCCACCCCATCCCAGACCTCACCCCCCTACCCCAGATTCCCCCACCACCCTCGTTTACTCTTCCAGGGTGGCCCGTTCCATTCTACAACCAGTTGGCGTTTATCTTCGTACATCACCACTTCGCCCAATCCAGTCCATGCCCTCTCCCACTGTGCCCCCTAGTGTTGTATCCAATGTCGATGTGGCTACATCCTCTACTATGCCATCCACCCTAGCATCAGAGCAGGTTATACAACCCACTGCTCCACTTGCCACCCCTGAGGACCAGCTGATTGCTCCACCGGCCACCCCCTAGGACCAGCCTGTTGTGTTCACGGTGAGATTGATTAGTTTATGAAAATATAGTGCAATATTAACGAAACTTAACATAGCAGTAAATTGTATGAGTTATCTTACTATTTAAATGTTGCAGGGTGTGCCGAGAGACTTGGATCACGAAGGAGGGTAGCCCGCTCACCACTTACGGTCTCGTTTCAGGTGAGCTATTTAAAATTTTAGAACATAATTTTGATATTTAAATTGTGTTTTATACTTGTATAATTTCCTGTAGGAGTTGACATTTGATTGTTGTCATTTCAGAGCCCAAGGGGAGGTGGTCAAAGTAGCTAGAAGAACCGAGCTTCCTCTAGCTTGAAGAAGAGGAAGATCGATTTTGGAGTTGCACTTGGGAGCTCCGAGGGTGGGCAAGAGGATTGAGAGACCCTCCTATGTACACTAGCCATGATGTGGCATGTTGGTACGAGTTACCATATTTTGTATAGGGCACGAGTTGCCATATTTTGTATAGGGCATGAGTTTCCATATTTTGTATACGACACGAGTTGCCATATTTTGTATATGATTGGAAATTTTTGTATATTAATATATCATTTTGTACTTCTTTATATTAATTTGCCTTTTATGACAGATTTGCATACATTATGTCGAATGCAGTAGTAGTTTATAGTTGATGTGCTTGCAATACTTATTGTTGACGAAGTAATAAACTCTGTATGTTCACAATAAAATGCATAAAAAATTTAACACTGTAGGTTAGTTAACAAAAAAATACACAAATGCATAAACATGTACAATAGCAATGATAATTGAACTCTAACTCCTATAGAACCCTAACTCATATTGAACCAACATACTAACACCTACAGTCTTATGCATTGTCCAAATTGCAATAGAAAGCACTTGTTTGCCTTTGGTATTTACATAGTAATTCTAACCTTTGGCCTTCTACTCCATTTTCTATCCTTGACTAACCCCAAGACTGTCTATCAAAATAGACTGTAATACTACCTATTAGGTAGCCATAAGACACACCTAAACCATTCTATTCTAGCCTAAACCTTGCTAAAACCCTTTCCCTAGACTCCTACCTTTCCCTCTCTCTAAAGCAAGGCTTATTACTTTCATTTCCACACTACTTAGACCCCCACGACTCTCCCTATATCTCTGATTGTAATATCCATTTTGGACAGCCCTAGAACACCACTAACTCATCCTAAGCTTCCCTAAATTCTTCACTGTAATATCCTATTTAGGGCATCCCTAAATTCTTCATTGTAATATGCTATTTAGGGCATCCCTAAATTCTTCACCGTCACTTATAATTTTTTTTATCATTGATGTTTTCTTAAAAACATTGTACCTTTGTCTTCACAAGCTAAAAAATGAAATATAGGACTGTCATAATGCTAAATGCTTGGTTGGAAATACTTTTATGTCGGTTGCGAAAGACGTTGACTTTGTACGATATGATGATAACGTCCCATCAACACCATTAACATGCTTCAACCACATGCATAATTGAAATGAAAACATCCCATAATGATAACGTCCCATAAAAATGTTCTTCCCTGACAAATAAAAAATGAAACAAGTTCATGAATATGTGTCTTCTATAACGATATATTGAGCACTTGCAATTTTAACGATCTATTGTACTTGTTGCAATTTTAATGATTTAAGGGTTAGCATGCATAACCTAGGGTTTAGAATCAATGAGGAAACCCTAACCCTAACTGAATTTTAAAGGTTAGCATGCATAACCTAGGCTTTATAATCAATGAGGAAACCCTGACAGGTAATATCCTATAATTTAGGGCAGTCCTAATAGACTTCTTACCCACCTATCATATCCTAAGGTCACTTCCTTGCCTTGCTATCTTACCCACTCACTTCCTATCTTGTCATCGCTATTGATCCTTCCTTTGGTAGCGACATGTTCTCTTTAGGTGTACAATCATGGTTTGAAGGGCCATTTTGGCTAGCATTTTCCTTTTATTTCAGAGGATTTTCCTTAGTCATTATCTTGATGGCCTACAGAAGTGTATGATGACCTATCCAAAGGTCTGCACTTAGGATATCTAATGAAATAAACACCATTAAAGTTTACTTAACAAATTCAACCCAAAATTATCTCAAATTAGCATGCATAACCAATGCTAGAATCTACCTAATCATAAAGATAATATAAGCTAAAATTCAAATCTCCACACTATAATTTTTTTGCTCGTTAGGGTTTATAAACCCTAATAATCTTTCATCATAGAAGCACATGGCATTTCAAGCAAGTCTAGCTAGGGTTAGCATTTGAGGGAAGTCTAGCATGTAACTATTCATCAATTACAATAGTGTTAGCTAGGGTTTAGGATAACAAAGAAATTCAATTCATAACCTAGGGTTTAATTCAATTGTAACAATTTTATAATTTGAGTATTGTTGATTCGCCTCCTAAACTTCTCTAAAAATCATCCTAGCATTTGCACACATTGGTATTTGCATTTGTGAACATATGAAATAGTAAGTAGTTCATATTAATCCCAATAAAATTATTTCATGTATGTGCATAGCCTAGGTATAGGGCCTTTTGGTTTCTACTTAAATGACACTAACCAATATAATGATATATACCTAAAGAGGTCATAAAACCCTAGTTCCATTTCATGACTTGTGAACCCTAGTTATAATATGCAATTTGTAGTTCATGAAACCTTAGTTGGTTTTCAATTTGTAAGTGTAGCCTAGGGCTATATGGCATTTTGGTTTCTACTTAAATGATACTAACCAGTCTAATTTGATCTTCAAACCTAAAGAGTTCATAAAACCCTAGTTTGTAGTTCCATGTCTCAATTTGTGAACCCTAGTTTTATTATGCATGTTGTTGGCTTATATTTTAGTACATGAATAATATAACTCGTGATATCTAGACACATAGTGTTTTCTTAATGTTGCAACATGTGTTTTCTTAGTGATCTCTAGACACATTGGGCCATGAAAACATGAGGGAGTGGGCCATTTTCAACCCAAGTTATAGCATGCAATTGTAGTTCATGAAACCCTAGTTAGTTTAGGATTTGTACATGTACATGTGTTTCTACTTCCATCTCATAACCTGTAAAGAGTTCACGAAACCTTACCAACTACTATAACATACCATAACATACTAACATCATACCATTCTAACATACCATACCATACCATATCCTACAATACTAACATCATGGTACATACCCGACAATGCCCTATGATACTAACATCATACCATGTACTAACATATCATACCATACCATACTAACATATAACATACCATACCATTCTAGTTCCATCTCATAACTTGTAAAGAGGTCATAAAACCCTACTTCCATCTCATAACTTCTCAACCCTAGTTATAGCATGCAATTTGTAGTTCATGAAACCCTAGTTGGTTTAGGAGTTGTACATGTACATGTGTTTCTACTTCCATCTCATAGCTTTTAAAGAGGTCCCAAAACCCTAGTTCCATCTCATAACTTCTCAACAATAGTTATAGCATGCAATTGTAGTTCACAAAACCCTAGTTGGTTTTCAATTTGTACATGTACATGTGTTTCTACTTCCATCTCATAGATTTTAAAGATTTCACAAAACCCTAGTTCCATCTCATAACTTCTCAACCCTAGTTATAGCATGCAATTGTAGTTCACAAAACCCTAGTTGGTTTTCAATTTGTACATGTACATGTGTTTCAACTTCCATCTCATAACTTGTAAAGAGTTCATAAATCCCTTTTTCCATCTCATAACTTCTCAACCCAAGTTATAGCATGCAATTGTAGTTCATGAAACCCTGGTTGCTTTAGGATTTGTACATGTACATGTGTTTCTACTTCCATCTCATAACCTGTAAAGAGTTCATGAAACCCTACTAACATACTATAACATACCATAACATACTAACATCATACCATTCTAACATACCATACCATACTAGCATACCATACCATACCATACAATACTAACATCATAGTACATACCCTACAACACCGTATGATACTAACATCATACCATGTACTAACATACCATACCATACCATACTAACTTGTAAAGAGGTCATAAAACCCTACAATAGAGAGAATTTGAGGTAAAAAATGGGCCTCCTAAGAGATGTACTACAAAAATACAAGATATATTAAAATATTATGAGTTAGGGGTTTTATGGGGTAGGTATATATGACAACTCACCTCCTACACTACTTTTTATGCACAATATAAATAACCATGGTTGAGTTACTTTTCTAAATTGACTATAAATAAAATTAACAAAATAACTCTACAATGATGTGACTAAGATTCATTGTAATATCCCAAAAATTTATTGCCCTTTAGCATTTATTTGTCTTGAACTTGTAAATGAAATACAACAATTTTTTTTTAAGAGTTATTTTTTTAATTTATGTTGACTTTTTATATTTAGTACATTCCTCATCAATTTAATATTAATGTGATATAATTGAGATTTATTTACACGTAAAATTTTAACAATATTATTATAATATTTATTGCATTATTAGAATAAATTAATATCAAAATCATTTTTTTTTATATATTCATTTCATTGTAAATGAATGTTATAGTTAAATTTCTTATAGAAAATAATATAAGACTTAATTTATTCTTAAATAAATTATTAAAAAAATATTTATAAATTATGAAAATATGTCATATTAGTATATAAGATTTTAATGTATATTGTTTTTAGCAATAAAAAAGTTATGAGTAAATAATACATATTATTAACTGAATGGTGTATAAATTCTTTTAATTTATTAGTTGATTTTCAATGTATATTAATTTTTAGCAATAAAAAAGTTGTGAATAAATACTATATCATATTAACTTAATAAGTGAATGGTGGTGCATAAATTCTTTTAATATTTTTTTATAAATGAAAATAAATTATTAAAAAAATATTTATGCATTTTGAAAATATTTTTATAATATAAATATTTATCTAAGAAAATTATTTCCACTCCTTGCAACTAAAAAAATTATAAATACAAAATATACATGTAAAAAATCAATGTTACTAATTTGTTAAAAAATGAGTCATAATTATGTTATAATTTCAAATTAAATATAAATGACTTAATTAATTTTTTAATCATTAAAATTTTAAAATAATTTTATTATTAAGGATAACATGATAACATTTATTATAATTATTATCATAATGACATTATTATTAATTAATATTTAACAAGTTATAACAACATAATTTCTATATTATTCTATAAAATTATCTATTAAAAAATTATAATAATTTTTTTTTGAAAAAAAATTCATAATAAAGTTATAATCATATAAACATTTTTCATATCAACATGTTGTTTTATACATTCAAACATGTTATAAATGAATGCGTATGATTCAATATATATATAACTCATCCATAATTAACATACATCTTTCATATTAATATTATTCATGAATTTAATCTATATGCATAACGAATATTTTTTTTCTTATAAATATTATTCATGAATTTAATTTATTTTAAAAGTACAAGATTATATATATATATATTAGTTTGACATTATGATATTAAATAAAATCGAGTGAATATATAATTTAAAATTAAAAAACATGAAAATGACAATATATTATTTTATAAAAAAAATATGAAAATACATTTTTATGAATTATGAGTACTTTACTTCAAAATGACAATAATATTATTTTATGAGAATGTGAATTGTGAGTATTTTACTTGAAAATAACAATAATATTATTTTATGAGAAAGTGTGAAATGACTTTTATTGTGAGTACTTTATTTTATGACTTAAAAGTACTTGCACCACTACCTTGGTTAACTATGGGTTTTCATCTATCATAGAAAATGTGACAAATAAGCATTCTTAACTCATGCAATGCCACCTCAACCATGGGGGATGATGTCATCTACTAGAATGTAATTAGTTGATTTTGATAGTACATTTTGGTTCTTTTGAGGCCCATTTTTGACCTCAAATTCTCTCTAATGCTTCCATCTCATAACTTCTCAACCCTAGTTATAGGATGCAATTGTAGTTCATGAAACCCTAGTATGCAATTGTAGTTCATGAAAACCTTGTATGAAATTGTAGTTCATGAAACCCTATCATGCATTAAGGTATCCACACTATAATTGTTTTCCTCGTTAGGGTTTATAAACCCTAATCATCTTTCATCATAGAAGCACATGGCATTTCAGACAAGCCTAGAACCAATTTCGATGTCAACATGTCTATCCTAGGATGATTCCTCAAACCCTAGATATTTGTCTATTGCATCAACACAAGCACCAAGACCTCCATGGAAAATCAACTAAACTTAAAAAAAATATTCTTCTAAGAAAGGAATCAAAACAATCTCGAGACTTATCAAGTCAAGTTTTCCATGGTAATTCCCTAACCTCCATGTATCACACAAGAAAAAGACTGCAATATCACCAAAGACATTATCTCTTTTCTTTGTATCTTCTATAGGGTTGGATCCCTAATTCTACCTCCTTTTCCTTGACAACAAGAGTTATAGATTCTATAAGACAATCATCAATTCCTCAAGTATTATATCTCCTTATCCAAGGTTTACTTACATATATAAACCCTAGTGTCCTCATGCATATCCAAGTTTCATCATGTAATGCATTCCTCCTCTAGTTGTGTACCACATCTTCTTGTTCCCAATGCTCCTCGACATATGTGTCAGAGGTGGTTACAATGATCCAATGCTTATCCTCAATATGTGTGCCAAGGTAGTTAGTATGCTCATTTTTTCTCCTCAACATGTGTGTGAAGGTGGTCACTATGGTCCAATATTTCACTTATCTTCATCCTAATATCACAAGGCAACCCAACAAAATAAACCCTACTCCAAGCGTACGTTAACACCATGAAGATACATCCCTTTAGGGCACTCTTTCCAAGCATATAACATATCTAGAACCTCTTATTACAACAAATTACAACATCAATAAATCTACTGAGTAAAACCCTAGTTTACGAAACCGATGCACAATGGAGTCACTTGGACATGCAAACGTGGTGGAAAGGGCCCACTAGAGGTAATGGCATGCCAGGAGACCAACTGAGTTGATGGCTCATCTATCCAACTTCCGTTTACCGAGTTATGTCGAGTTGCAAGTTGCATAAAATGTCGTTCAGGGAAACTTGGTCACTCTCGGTCCTGGAGCAAAAAACCAAACGGAGCAACAAGATTGCATGCCGTTGGCTTTGAAAGGTGTGTATGGACAATGTTGACATGGAGATACCACCAATACTGGCATGGAGGAGGGTTTTGCAGAGTTGACCCACCAATGCGAGAGTTGCATTGACATTAGAGGAAATTTGGGGTCTAAAATGGGCCTTCTAAGAAAACGCGCCAACAATAAATTTTGTGAGTTGGAATTCAAGAACCAATAGAATTTCAATAAAATGAGTCAACCATAATGGTTGAATTGACATATTTGTCATAAAAGAAAACTACTTTTTTGTTTGTATTTTCAACATATCTCCCTGTGTTTTTACTCAAATTCTGAGTGGGAGACCTTGTTGGATGCGGAATTTAATTTCGCATCCAACGAGTACCTACACTGATGTGATGATGACATCATCATCACATTTTTTCAGCTATTTCTTTTTTTGGGGTAGCGAGGTCCGTCAAAAGTATGTAGTGTGGGTACTCGTTGGATGCAGAATTAAATTCGACATTCAACAAGCTCTCCCGCTCAGAATTTGAGTAAAAACACAGGGAGATATGTCGAAAATACAAACAAAAAAAGTAGTTTTTTTCATTCTTCCTCCAAAATTAATAACAACTAATTTATTATTTTAACTATTATTTTATTATTTAAGTATTATTTTATTATTTTCCTTAGGAGGCCCATTTTAGACCTCAAATTTCTTCTAATGAGGAAACTGAGCAAAACCCTAGTTTACGTAACCGATGCACAACGGAGTTAATGGGCCATGCAAACGTGGTGGAGAGGGCCCTCTAGAGGTAATGGCATGCTAGGAGACCAACAGATTCAACGACTCATCGATCCAACCTCTGGTTGCCAAGTTATGTTGAGTTGCAAGTCGCATGAAAATGTCGTTTAGGGACCATGTCACTCTCGGTTAGGGAGAGAAAAACCAAACGGAACATCAATATTGCATGTCATTGGTTCCGACAGGTGTGTATGGCCAATGCTGACATGAGAACACCACCAAGACTGGCATGGTGGAGGGTTTTGCGGAGTTGACCCACTAATGCGAGAGTTGCATTGAAGGAAACTGAGCAAAACCCTAGTTTACGAAATTGATGCACAATGGAGTCACTAGGCCATGCAAACACAATGGAGAGGGCCCTTTAGAGGTAATGGCATGCCAGGAGAGCAACGGAATCGATGGCTCATCGATCCGACCTTCGGTCACGGAGTTATGTTGAGTTGCAAGTTGCATGAAAATGTGGTTAAGGGACACTTGGTCACTCTCAGTACGGGAGTGAAAAACCAAATAGAGCAGCAAGATTGCATGTTGTTGGCTCCAACAGGTGTGTATGGACAATACCGACATGGGAACACCACAAGACTGGCACAGTGGAGGGTTTTGTAGAGTTGACCCACCAATGCGAGAGTTGCATTGAAGGAAACTGATACACAATGGAGTCACTGGGCCATGAAAACATGATGGAGAGGTCCCTCTAGAGGTAATGACATGCCAAGAGACCGACGGAGTCGACAGCTTGTCGATCCGACCTCCGGTTTCCAAGTTATGTCAAGCTGCAAGTCGGATGAAAATGTCGTTCAGGGACACTTGGTCACTCTTGATCCGGGATGACATGCTAATTGTTGGGCATGGTAAGATGATTATTAAAACGTTTAAGAAGGACTTGGGAAGTCAATTTGCAATGAAGGAATTGGGTCCAACACAACAAATATTGGGCATGAACTATATTTCTCCAAAAAAAAGTTAGAAGAAATGTTACTTGGAAAGACATAATCTGAGTTGTCCCAGAAGACTTAAGATGGGTGTATTTAGCTATGGTATATGATAGAAACTGTATCTCTTAAACATAAATAACTCTTTGACCTTTCTCTGTGTTATACCTTCTTCTTTCACATTCAATTCTAATTATTGACTCAAATAGAAGAAGGATAAAAACTTACTAGAATGACAATTAAAATTTAGAGATGAAAGCATAATGCACAAGTCAAATACCATTTAACAATATTAGATCAATTATTTTTTGATTAGTAGCCCGATGCAACACAAATTGGAGAGAAAGTTGCAAAGATAGTGGTTTACCAGGAAGGACATGTAGAGAACAATATAAAGTGCAAAAATACGCATGTTTCAGTTAGCTGCAATAATATCTCACTTTTGACCAACATTTTTATTACTCACATGCTTGAGCCTCTTGCAACACATTAGAATTTTTTTCCAATATTAAATGGAAACCCAAAAACCTACTATGGATTGATCTTGTATTGTTTATCATAGCAATGACGCTAGGCATATATTTTAAACTCTTGTATCAAAGGTAAGAGAAACATGGGTGAAAGATTAAACCATTGAAGGGTGTCTATTGAAGATACATGCATCAAACATTTTCACTTGAAAGTTACATTCAAATAATTCAATCTCTAATTAAAAAGAACAGAAGGAATTGAGAATGCAAATGATGAAAATTTGTATTCTTGCATAGCTTTAGTGGCTAACAAGAAGTAGTGTGAAAGGCATGGAGAAAATATTCAGTTGTCTCTAGTAAAAATAGTCAATTGTAGAGAATCATGTGCTTATGCAAGTTAACACGTCAAAATATGGATGCCAGTTCCATGAGTGATTGAAATTGACAGCTACTATTAAAATACAAGACAATCATGATAACTTACTTCGCTTTCTATGTGAATTCTGCAAAATCCTTTCCCTTTCCATCTATATCGATGTCATGTTTGAATATATAGCATGTATAAATACTTATTACCAAGATGGTGCATAAAACATATCATACTTAGTAATAAGTATTTATACATGCTATATATTCAGACATGACATCGATATAGATGGAAAGGGAAAGGCTTTTGCAAAGTTCACATAGAAAGTGGAGTAAGTTATCATGATCGTTTTGTCTTTTAATAGTAGCTGTCAATTTCAATCACTCATGGAATTGGAATCCAAGTGGAGTGTAAGTGCAATTACCCAATCTCATTCAATATAGCCAGCTGGATCCTCTCTGTTGCTAATTGCCTCCATCAATATATCATGCTTTGAATGAGGCAAGAAGTAACGTACCTTGGTTGAGTTCCTCATTGATATTGTCTATAGATGGATGTTCATGCCAACAATCAAGTTTGTGATGTGATAGACCACAGAACCTAGTCTATAACCCACGAATACATGCCCACTAGTTATTCTTGATTTCCCATCTAGTGTAAGATATTCACCCTCAACCAGCATCGAGCCAATAGGAAATTCATTGCCTTCATCATCAATCAATGATCCATTCAGGATTTTCTTACCTTGAATGCATCGTGCAAACCAATAATCTGTGTCCCATTCATTGTCTTTCGGGGAAACAACTGCATACATGTGTCCTGGTTGTACAATATCCGAGATATGGACGTAGTCTGTTGAAATCGTTGACTGAGAGTGGGTTGTTTCACTGGCTACACATGGGTCTACTGCAAGTGACACACGATCCCAATCATCAACCCAATCCATGCATTCACATTCATCACATTCACCACTGCTACAAGGGCTTCAAAAGCAAGCAAGTTTCCGCATCCATATTTCAAATAGGGGGTTGTTTGAGCTTCGAATCGAATGAAATCCATGTGTTCCTTGTAGTGTGCCACAACTATAGGAATGTGATCGATCTATGTCAACCACATGCCAAAAAATTCTGACTAGCCTTTCTACCACTTTAGTTCGGTCTGACATTTTTGCAAAGCACCATTGAACTATGGATTCTGCATCTTTGATATGGGGGTTTCTGGTAAACCTCGTCTCCTTCCTTCGTAGTGCGGTATTGATGCATGCACTGGCCCCATCATGCTCACCTTTTCCATGCTCGGTATCAAATTAGTTCCATATATGTGGCACATTATAAGTCTTATGTAACATACTCATCCATTGGAAGGCTCGAGAATTTTTGAACTGGCCCGAACAACCATCTGACCATATCCAATGCTGATCCATCTATATATCTCCCTCCTTTAGCTGATCATAGAAAATTCGAAAACAGTGTTGCACATAATGCAGATCATGGCATCTGTTATCACTTCTGTAAAAGTTTGTCTCCTTATGTATTATCCTGTTGTTAATGCTGCTCTCAGGTCCATGACTATACGTAATATGTACCATGATGGTTACTTGGTTGGAATGGTAGTATTGACTCTGAATTTCATTTTGTGGCCAAAGGGTGTATTTTTCTGCAAAATACACAATTGAAAATATGGTCCCAATGGGAAATTTGTCCCTGCATTTTCTGTACTCCTCATCCTGCCATCATGCTACATGCACATGTTGAACATACTGCTCGATTTTCTTGTAGAAATCCATCAAAAAATCACATACCCGTACTTGTTTCCATGAAAACAAGGGTTGTATTAGAATGTGACCTTTAAAAGAATGTATATGTAGAAACTGAACATGTAAGAGGAAAAACATGCAAAAATCATTTGCGCCTATGACTTCACCAATGCAATCTTTTTACTTTCCTCCACACTATCTGATTGATAGGTTACGTACTTGAAGCTCTGCATCTCCATGCTCATATTGCCAAATTAATGCTCATCACTTCCATGAATGCAACGGTTCAGAAGAGAAAACCCACTGCACCTAGAACAATTCCCATATAGACATGATTTTCCATAGTATTTTTTCCGTCATGCCTTGGACACATGATGCTGACGATAAAATCTCTTGATGCATTCAGTGGTATTACGAATTCATTGCAGCCCTGCTCAAGGTTAGTATGCAAATAAAAAAATATATGTTATACATGTCATAAAAATATTCATTTTCTACATGGTATCTACAACAACATTTGTTTCAATCAATGCATATACGAACACACCATGGTTTGGCATTTCTCAAAGGACCTTTGGCCTAGGTTCAATTATGTGTGCTCTTTCTTTAATCTCTCATAGAGTTCAGTCTATTTTGTGTCAAGGAAGTGTTTGACGTGGGGTTCATGTTCAGTAGATCATTTTCTCAGCTTTAGCACATCTCTTTGATTAGATGAAGGTCTGGTATGATCATGCCAGAAATTTTTGTACTAATTCCTTAACAGCATCAATTAGCTTCATATCTCGACAAGGCAACCTGCTGACAAAAGGACAACAATATTTTCCACCTAGAGTTTGCATATTTTCTCTTATATCAGGGTACTTCTGAAAAGTTTTTATATTTAATTTAAGTATCTAAGAAGTGTGTGAAAGGAGGTGGCATTGTCTTGTGGACTTTCTTACAACTGATTCTGATAACACACAATGAGCTGCACAAAGATCTTTAGTACGGGATGTCTTCCCAATCGCATTAAAAGTAAAATGGATATTTTTAACAATATGATTGTTATCCTCTGAACTTCTAACCATCTTTATGCCCAAAATTCTCCCAACAACAAATAAACAAATTGACTTTAACAAACATAATAATAATTGACATTTACCTACATCGCCTTTGGATTCAAAATATTCCTTCATTAATTTGTTACATTTCCAATCGATAGTGCGTTTGGGAAATTTACCTTCAAGTCCTGACAGACAACTTTCATCCACATGGATACATCTAGGAGTCCTTTTTCTTACAGTAGACAGTCGAGGTAGGGAAGGTGGACATGAGCTACGGATCCCCGGGCTTCTTTGTTGTGGTGCTTCATTCACATGTCGGTCCATATTGGGAGTGTGCTCGACATGGTTGTGGTATTCTTGGAGAGATTGCAAATTAATCATTGCTCCTAGGTCCAATGCTTCATACTCAACGTCTCTCAATACACCTATGTCTTCAAGAGCTTCAACATGGCTCATTGATGGATTGTTGGTTGGAGACAGTGTTGATGTTGGAACTTGAGTTGGGTCCGTTGGACGCAACCGCTTCACCCGTGGTTTTGAAGTAGAGGTTGTTGTGTCATCAACTCTGTTAGGATTGGTCGTAGTATCAGTGGAAATTTCTGGACCATGTCTCATTCTCTCCATTGCCAACCTGACCTTTTCTCTTACCTCATTTTCCTTTTCAATGGGCATATTCCTTCTAGTTTTTCTTGCTCTGTTAGGTGAGTTGCCCATAACCAAAAGTTTCTTTATCAAAACTATGAGGTCTACCCCTGCATAAGAAGCAACAAATATGGTATTAGTTCCATTATACAAGATACATGACGCGTTCCAACATAATTAACTAAATTACAGATATGTCAGTATGCTAATTATTGGCTTTAATACATAAACATTAATTAAAGGTTTCTCTTTTTGTTCGAACCAAAATTTCATTTCTATACTCTATTTGAGTCAAGTAAAGATAGTCAAGTTTGCAGGTATTACATCTATATGATTCTGACTTCCTTTGTGTTCAAAAAGTATTGGAAGTCAAAAGAAGATGAGTGAAATGAGGAGGTTGCAAATCCCTCGAAAAAAGGAGAAATCATTGAGGTAGAGGCATCCCTATCAAGCTCAAAGGCATGTTATGATAAATCTAGCATGAAGAGGAGAGCATGGAAAAATTGGTGAATTGTTCAATATGGACCCTCTCCCATGATTGCTTCCAAGGTTTTTATACAAATTGAAGAGTTTCAATAGAGAACCTCATCTATGCCATCCTTGTGGGAAATCAAAATAGATTCATGTGCAAATGATTATTGGTCTACATTGCATACTTCATATTGTATAGAGAATATGGAAAACTTGGTGAAGTATTCAATATGGACCCTCTCCCATGATTACTTCAAAGGTTTTTTTTTTAAATTGAAGAGTCTCAAGAGATAACTTCATCTATGCCATCATTGTGTGAAATCAAAATATAGTCATGTGCATATCAAAATATAGTCAGAATATGAGACTTGTTTAGATGTGAAGTTGGGATTTATTCTTGTGAAATTAAATGTTGTCTATGAGAGAGATATTGTTGTAGGCATATGATCATAAAACATAAATCAATGAAATGATCTGAAAGCTTATGAATTAAAACAATTATTTAAAATTCACCATACCTATTCAAAATGATCTCTTCTTGCAATGAAAACTTGTAGTGTGAATCTTTTCAATAACTTCCAAGACCACTGAATATGTTTGTTAGATTCCTAGATTGAGCTTCTATCCAATAGATAAAATAATGGTGATGGATTGTGAGCCAAATTGCACAGTTCAGGAGCACAAAACCCGTGAAAATTGGTAGCAATCCCGGGAATCCAGATCTATGTTTTTTTTACATACTAACAGGTGCGTGCACGTGTTTTTAAGCACACACATGCGTGTATAATACTGCGCATGCATTGACGTGTACACAAAATCAAACGCGCGCGTGCCCTTGCCTAACATTTAGAGCATTTGATCACTAAGGTTTATTTCATTTAATGACTAATGTTCTTCAACAACAACTTCGTATTCATGATTACTTCGAGTACTTTTACAATATAGTATTCACCGCTACTTTCTTCTTAGGCCCATGGGTGCCATTATGAGGTCTTAGGCTCCTTGCCTATGGCTAGTGGAGGGTAAGAGAGGCCTCCAACACTGAACCTATCATCATCATCATTGTTCCTCAACATCATCATCATCATCATCACCATCATCACCGTTATTGTTCATCATGATTGTCATCGTCTTCATCCTCATCCTTATCATCATCCTCATCCTCATCTTCATCATCATCATCAATGTTCATCATCATCGTCATGGTCATCATCATCATTCCTTTGAAAATGCTTGAAAATAAAATCAAATAAAAGTTTCAACTAATCCTATCATCATCATCATCATCGTCATCGTCATCCTCCTCCTCCTCCTCCTCATCACCATCATTGTTCATCATCAATGTCATCGTCATCATCATCATCATCATCATCATAGTCATCATCCTCATCATCATCATTTTCATCCTCCTCCTCATCATCGTCACCAACATTGTTCATCATCGTCATCATCATCATCACCAACATTGTTCATCATCGTTATCATCATCATCATCATCCTCATCATCATCATCATCACCATCATTGTTCATCATTACCATCATTGTTCATCATCATCATCGTCATCATCGTCATTGTCATCCTCCTCCTCCTCCTCATCATCATAGTCATCATCCTCATTATCATCATTGTCATCCTCCTCCTCCTCCTCCTCATCATTGTTCATCCTCATCATTCCATTGCAAATTCTTGAAAATAAAATCAAAGCAAAGTTTCAACTAAACCTATCATCATCATCATCATTATTCCTCATCGTCATCGTCATCATCCTCATCCTCATCCTCCTCCTCCTCCTCCTCCTCCTCATCATCACCATCATTTTTCATCATCATTGTCATCGTCATCATCATAGTCATCATCCTCATCATCGTCATTGAAATCATCCTTATCATCATCATCACAATCATCATCATTATCATTGAAATCATCCTTATCATCATCATCATCATCATCATCATTGTTCCTCATCATTGTTAACATCGTCATCATCCTCATCATCATCTTTGTCATCATCACCATCATTGTTCATCATCATAGTCATCATCATAGTCATCATCATCCTCATCATCATCTTCGTCTTCAACATCATCATCCTCATCATCGCAATCATCATCATCATAATCACCGTCATCATAGTAATAGTCATCGTGATCACCATCCTCATCATCATCCTCATCCTCATCATCCTCATCATCACCATCAATGTTCATCATCCTCCTCCTCATCATCATCGTTGTCGTCATCAACATCATCATCCTCATCATCGTAATCATCATCATCATCATCATAATCATCGTCATCGTACTCATAATCATTGTGATCCTCATCCTCATCATCATCATCACCATCATTGTTCATCATCATCATCATCATCATAGTCATCATCATTGTCATCATCTTCCTTATCATCATCATAGTCATCATCCTCACCATCATCATTGTAATCATCCTCCTCCTCATCATCATAGTCATCATCCTCATTTGATCATCATTGTTCATCATCATCATTCCATTGCAAATGCTTGAAAATAAAATCAAAACAAAGTGTTTACTTAACAAATGCGCGCACACGTCCTTAACGCATGCGCACAAAGTAGTGTGCTCGTGCTTTAGTGCGTGTGCACAAAGTAGCATGATCGTGCTTCTAGTGCGTGCGCATTGTGTTTTAAACTACACACGCGCGTGATTTAAATTTAGAATTTTGGCAGCACCTTTTTTCCAACCAACGTGGTGGATGACTTCGCTACTTTGGTTTTAGGTTCGGGTTGCCCAACCAAGTGGTTTGGACTGTCTTATGACGTAAAAACTTGTTTTGTACCACTTCTCCTATTTCATGCATGATTTTCTATATGCCATGCTTGTCCATTGTTAATGAAAATTCACACACTTGTGTAACTCTGTTTGTATATTCTGAATATGTAATTTTTATTTAAATCTATTATATTTTTCTATTTTTTATTTAATTTTAAATGGACTAACGACAATCTAACACAAAAGGTAGGCTATTTTCTTCGGCTATAACTTTTGATTGGCTCACCTATTTATAAAATGGAAAAGAACCCGCACAAAAAGACACAAATACCTACATCGTAAAAAAAATATATCATTCATTGACTATGTTAAGACCAATATGTGGTGGACTAACGCTCGACCTTGTCATTTTAGGGCATCATTGACTTCCTTAATTTGAAAAATAAAAAATATAATATAATTAAATATGGAAAAATAACGCTGCTCTAGACACACCTATTATCTACAACTCTATATAATTGTTTTCACAAAATTCTACCATTTGCATACCAAACGAGTGGACCAATGCAAACATATTCATTATTTTTTGGGAAAAATATAACATACCAACCTTAGAAGAACCTCATTTTTTTTGGATTTATGCTTAGTTTCCATAAATAAAAGTTATATATTCCGGAAGGTAATCCGATTGTCTAGTACGTTTCATATTCTTACACCATATTCCAAAAAGTTGTGTAGGTACCTCTAATATTTCTTTTTGACGTTCAGATTTTTATTTTTCCAAAAGTCCATTGCAACGAACGCGTCATAAGTGACCAGCATTAGGTTGCACCAGCCCATTGATGTTATTTTTCATTATTAAAAAACACCCCTTTATGAATGAACGTGATAAGATAGTGCTCGACAAGGTGAATCCCCTGTGATAATCCTTCTTCCTACATTTTTCAATAATTTGAAAGATTATATGACTTCATTGTGGGTAATGCAGGTTAAGAGATGGTCGGCGAGGGTGGCGATAGGGTCACCTCCTCTCAGGCTTGCCACTCTAAATGCCAAGGGTAAGTGTGTGAAACCTTACTCTCTTAAAGTTTATCCAAATCAAAAATTTTCTCATCAAGTACAAACATTACTTAGTTGTTGATATTGCATGTACCCTCTAGCATGGATGCACTTGGTCAGCATCAATGGTCCGCCAACAGTTAAATTGGTAAGGATTAAGTAGTTTAGGTTGCAAATATTCGTCCCTAGGTTGTGCACTGTGTAGGAAATGGGGCTTCTGCCACTCTTATGAAAATAAGTTGGACTGTGTAAATTAATTCCTTACGGATTTGAAATAGCTTGCAACAATGGCTTCATAACCTCTCTTTTCCAACGTTGTTGTATATTCTTTTTTCATGTATTATGGTTTTGTTGGACGGAGGATGCTACCTTAATGGACTTATAGCCACTCGGGATTTATGTGTAAGTAGAGTCGCAAACCCATACCCCTATTTTGATATTTAAATATTTTAATAAGACCTTTTTGGGTCTATACTAGCTTATAGTTGGAGCTTCTGTGTTAATGTGTTGACATTCCATCACTTCAAATGTACCTATTGTGATTTTATTAAAATGATGGATGCCATTGTTTAATGGTATTACTACCATGCAATAGTTGTTGGATGATTTTTTTGTTTATGAAATAATAAATATCTATGTGATTTGATTTTGCGGAGAAAACTCATTTTACATAGAGTTAAAAGTCTCAGGGTTTAATAGATACCCATGATTAGAGAATGTGTGTTTGTATTTAAAGACCGTATTAAATTTTATTTACTTAGATCTTGCTAGATCTTATGGTGTATTCATTCATTAGATTTGTGAGTGACAAGTCTAGAACTTGATTTTGATATTAATGGGTAGCCATCAGATTTCATTCGTAACATGATTTACCAAATGATTTAATAATCGTATCTGGGTTTATGATTTTATTGTATTTTTAATGCAGATCTCGATCTGCATTTGGATGGTGTTTTTGGATAGAAGAGATTTTTTTCATTTGATTTTTACATTGCACTACTTAGAGTAGTTTTTGCGATTTATGGATTTGTTTCTTTGAAAAGAAGAATCCTCTCGGCTCTTACTTTGTTTTAAAAGCATAAGTCAACACTCTTTTGTTTGTTGTTTAAATATTGGAATTGTCTTTCAATGAATAAGCCACTCAACACAATAGATTTAAGTAATTGGTCGTAGCCATAGGATCTCTGAGAGTATGATTCTCGTTTGAAATAACATTTTAAATTGATACGGTTTAAAAAGAAAAAGGCCCTTCTAAGAAAATGGTTAGTTGAAATAAATCCATTTAAAATAGTGCAATAGAACATAAGCAAGCATAAATTAGAACATTTAACCAGATCTATGATAGTTCTTTGTTTAGATTTGCTAATTATGTTAACATTACAACCATTATTATAGGATCACTGATTCGGGTATGGAAGCCCAAAACAAAGATTTGTTATAATATATTAAGATCATAAATCTACTACGTCTAATTAAGATCACTTACATTACATAATAGCATAGAATAGAGAAGATAATAGGAACACATGCATAGTAACATTACTCTAAAAATGTAAATACGATTCATAATTAACTTGAAATTTTACTTTAAACAAGTCTAGAACAAATAAGAAGTAGAATATGGATCCTTACAACATGAATAGGGATCCTTACACGTAGAGAAAACAGAACTGAAACAATAGTTCCTCCTAGCCAACTCCTAGAGAATCCAAGTCTCACTTGCTCTAGAACCTTACACCAGTGTAGAGAAAACATAATTGAAACAATAGTTCCTCCCAGCCAACTCCTAGAAAAGCCATGTCTCACTTTCTCTAGAACCCCGAGCTCGTTTGTTGAATCGTAAGGACAAAATCCAATCAATTCCTAGTCCACTACTAGCCTCACGCTTGCTAAATGGACATACCATTATATAATATTTTTTCTAGGACTTGGTCATTTATGAGCCTAGTGCTCTTTAGCACTTCACAAGGAGTTTTGATCCGATTTTAGGGAGGATGCCTTGTGCATCACTTGAGTTATCACTCAACAACTTTTGTCACTTGTCTTTTCTCCTTGTAAGTGAGCAATCCATTGCAATAATTTTAATTAATAAAAAAAAAATCCATTACACTTATTTTTGACTTTCATATGGAAATATTTAAAAAATAAAATATTCAAAAAATGATAATTTTTGTTTAAGTCAATGTATTACACCTTTTCATGGGTGACCACTATGAATATTCTTTATGCTGAAATCTGTAACCCACAATAGCTGCATAACATTTATTGCATTTAATTTAAACCATCCATTTCATGGTTGACAACTAGGAATATTCTTTGTGCTGAAATATGGACCATAGAGTACATAATTGTAATTTCAAACCAAGCCTGTTTCCAAGCTTAAGCCATGATGTCAATAAGGCCAAGCCTAGCATATTATATATAAGAGATTATTGTTTCAAATATCTATCGATTTCATACTTAATTAAACAATTACTTCACAATTTCCTATATATATAGGAATAACCTATTGACCCGACCGTTTGCACCAATCTATTTAGACGACTGCGTGCTTTGCTGGGCATTGTTAGGGTCGATAAGATACCATGTCATGCTAAGGGAAGCTGTAACATCTATGACTACAATAGAGAAGTCTACTTTCAAGTTTGACAATGCCTTGAAACGAAAGTTCATATCCTTTTTAATGTTAGGGCAGCATGAGATATCATTCTTAAAAGCCGAAAAAAGAGAACATAAATAAGCCTTTTGCATTTCCTCGAATATATATGTAGCTGGCCACGATTCCGAAACCTGAGCAGCTCAGAAAAAGTAATATTTCAGAAAGAAACTCGACATTCTACGACAATCAAAGCAACACAAGGTTCTTCCCCATGCCATGGCGAAAGAGTTTGCAGGCTCGCCAATCTGCTGAAAAATCTCGGCCCAGTGGTGATCAAATTTTACTTAATATTGTACAGTGGTGATCAAATCTCGCCAAGTTTTATATTATACACTAATACAGTACAGTGGTGATCAAATTTTACTTAATATTGTACACATATATAAATATATACCGTCGTTTCTCCATTAGGTCTAAGCAATGTTTCAATATTCAACGGGCATTAACCGGCCTGGAATCCACAGCCGAAGAGGAGCGCTTGATAAATTCCAGGCATTCAGCAACAGCCTCGGCGTAGAAAGAATTCGACCTCGCAAAAGAAGGGCGCGCAGCTGCAGACGTGCAGACACATGATGCCGCAGGCGGCTTCTTGGCAGCAGTAGTACTGGACAATGAACTCAATGAATCTCTTCCAACAGAATTAGCAACTGAAATAAGTAACCGTTTGTATGCACTCTTCAGTTTCCCCAGCACACGAACGAAGCACATGACTGGAGCCCTAAGACGAGGATAAACGTGTGACCTGCATCTGAACCCTACCTTCATTGTCCTCACCCTCGTCCTCCTAGTGCTCCGAGAAACCCTACCGCCTACTCCACGATCCATCGCGTGTCGTGAGGCCAATACTGAGAAGGTAACCCTGTTAGTATTAATATTCCTGAGCTCCACAATTCTTTTATGGCTCAGTTTTCATATAGTCCAGTATTGGGAAGGCGCGGAGAAGGAGGCAGGCAGAGGCTGGCAGCTTTTGAAAAAGTCTGGAGCACTTCTGCTAAATTCTGTACAACATGGATGATTCCAGCAACAACACAACACATGCAACGCACAGGCTGGTCACCATTTCCAAGGGAAAGAACCAGACCTATATCATTGTTAATGAACAGTTATGTTCCACTATTGGTCAAAGCGAAGTCATTTTTGCTTAAAATATAAATGTTTTACTAATGATTCTTCTATATTCCTAGCATATTCCTAGCATGTAGACATCGGACTATTAACTTATACAATTGCTACAATAAAAAAATTAGGCACTATGTTTTCTGTATATTATAATTAATGGATACACATCCAAGCAGTGTATATATCTATTTTAAGCATGGTACTTGGTAGTAAATTGTGACCCCATGTATGACTGATGCATGTCAGTTTTGTTAGATCCACAAAATCATTCATATATATATACACACAGAAGATAGACAACCATTTATAAATTAGGCACTATGTTTTCTGTATATTATAATTAATGGATACACATCCAAGCAGTGTATATATCTATTTTAAGCATGGTACTTGGTAGTAAATTGTGACCCATGTATGACTGATGCATGTCAGTTTTGTTAGATCCACAAAATCATACATATATGTATACACAGAAGATAGACACCCATTTATATTAGGTATGGTACTTAGTAGTCAGTTGTGACCCATTCATAACTTATGCATGTCAGGTTTAGTAGATTCTCAAAATCTTACCAAAATATATATTCATACATGAAGTATGAGTCACCCTATGTTGCAGAAGTTTAATGATAGGTTTGCTAGTGCTCTACATATGACATAATAACAAAATAACGAGGAACAATGGCTTGAGAGGTAACAATCCTATTTTTTAATCATAAATATGGAGATGATAATTTTTTTTTTAACGTGAGAAAATTTGAATTTAATTTAAAAGTTAAAAAAATAAATTTGAAATCTCAATTTATTAACTATATAAAAGTAACAATTTTTGAAGTTAGAAATTCTTTTACTTTAAAATATTTATGACATTTCAATATTTTTATTATCTGTCATTCAATTTATGTTCCCATAAATTAATTGTAAACCAAGATACATTATAAAGAAATTTTAATATAAAACATATACTATTATATATAATTAAATAAAATTGTATCCCATAAATAATTTTTTTATGTTGGAATGTTTAGCTTAATCTTCTTATATATATCTAAACACATGAATATTTGGATTAAACCATCATAAATCTAAATCCTAGGCTCTATCTCCTAGAGGGATAAATCTCTCGAAGTGTAAACGTCTTCTTGAGTATTACACTCAAGGAGCTATCAGCTTTGGTGTGTCCTATATATAGTCATTAATTTGATTTAAACCAGAAGACATCTCTTTATTTGAGGTAGACATATAATATTTTTATTCTTAATATTTAATATTATTTATGACGGACATATAATATTTTTTATATTTTTTATTTTGTTAGGAATGAACATTACAACATCTCCCCCATACATCATTTTAAAACCATCTACAAGGTCATCCTAAAACCATGGGTTGTTTAGGAGGCCTTGCACATGGTCTTAAAATCATTTGCAAGGCCCTCTTAAACCATGTACAATAAAACCATGGGTTGTTTAAGAGGCCTTGCACATGGTTTTAAAACCATTTGCAATGCCTCCATGGGTTGTTAAGGAGGCCTTGCACGTTGTTCCAACATTTTTGTTGTGGATAATTCAATTTATTTTAAAGTTATTTTTGTGGCAGACATTTATTTAGGGAATAATTAAATTTTTTATTTTTTATTATTTTGTTAGTAACAAAATTACAACATCTCTGCCATACTCGCAATATTATTTTTGGCCAACATAATATCGACAAACGATTACAAGATCTCCCTCATATTGTAAAGGGCCTCTCTCGAAGCAAATAGTTACAATAATTTTAATTTGGATTGTATGAATTACTTTTATGTTTTTATGTTTATTAAAGACATTGCATATTAAAAATATAATTTTTTAATTAATAATAAAACTTAATCAAGCCATTAATAAAAATGAAACTCACATAAAATAATCTCCAAATATTTTACTCTATGTAAAAAATCTTGGATGAGGTCTCTCCTTATTTTAAGGTTTTTTTTTCCTATAAGCTAACTCTTATTTAAAATATATTAAATGAGAGTCTATAAGCAAGGAGAACATTACAAAACTCAATTTACAAGCCCCATCATGTAGATGAGTAGGTAATAGAGTGCATTGTTAAGGCACTCCTTGTGAGCTTAATGAATTCAAACCTCAAATAGCCTATACACTATACACCTATGTAGGGGTACTCTAGGTGCACCTAGTGATATAATGGTAGTAAATGAAAATCAACTACATGACATATAAGTAAGATCCTCACCGTTGGTTCTCTTAGCAAAAAAAATAATAATACTTTTTTTTTCATAGAAAAAAAATTATATATTTAATATTTCAAAAAAAATCAAAATATAAATTAGGTAGCCTTTCCAATTCGCTCCTTTTAACCACTTCATTTTTGTTTTTACAAACATCTTACATTCTTCCTTTAAACAAGATACACATCAATTTTACTTTCAATTTTTAATTTGGATTAAAATACTTATAATGATTTTAATTTGAATTGTATGAGTTTTTTAAACAAGATACACATCAATTTTACTTTGGATTAAAATACTTATAATGATTTTAATTTGGATTGTATGAGTTGATTTTATGTTTTTATGCTGAGAGAAGATATTGAAATTGGAAACATCAAATTTTAATTAAGTGCAAAACTTAATCAAATTATTAATAACAATGAAATTTATATAAAAGTACTTTTAAATATTTTACTTTATTTAAACTTTGCAAAGTTTTACATTACATATACTTTGTTCTTTTTGGTACTCAGTACTCATGTTTTAGATCCCCAATATATTTGAAGTTTCAGCTTCTCTTCTATATATTAGCTCTCATATTTAGATCAACTTGTGAAAATCCTATAAGATCTCTCCTTAGAAGAGTCCACCTTATAAGTAGAAATCCACAAACAAGCAGAACATTAAAAACTTAAATTTATGAATGCTTAGGTCGATATAGATTAGTAAATGATAAAGTGCATTGTGAAGACACTTTTTGTGAGCCCCTCTAGTTCAAAGCTTGAATAGTCTATACACCTATATAGAGTCAATGTGGGTGCACATAGTAGTAAAAAACACAAATCGACCATGTGCCATGTGAATATGACCTCACCCCTGATTCCCCTAACAAAAAAAAACTTAAATTTATAATTTTTTTTCTGTTAAAAAAACTATATATTTGATATTAAAAAAAATTCAAAATACACAATATCTAACCTTTTGGCTTTGATGCTTTTAACCTCTTCACTTTGTGTTTAGAGACGTGTTACATTCTTCCTTTAAACGGGTAAAGGCCTTTGTATATTAATAGATAGTCATATTCGTTTCAAAAATATATAAAAAAAAGTATAAAATAACTTTGTGCATGTTTTGAGAACCTAGAGCATAACAAAAGACATATTCCCACTCTCCAAGTATTGTCAAATAAATACCTTACTCCATCTAAGGTAACTAGTTCGTTAATTCTTGCTCAACCAAGATGAGCTCTTGCAACAAGAAAGCTTCTTTATAAGGAAGAACTACTTTTTAGTTGAGCTCTTTAAAAATGTGAGTTAAGAAAATGTCTTTAAAATTGAATCTTAATTTTATTTTATTTTCAAGTTAAGAGTCACATTTGTAAAATCATATGTATGATTTTACAAATGTGACTCTTAACTCAAGTGGATTAACCTCTTTATAATAAATATTTGTAACTTTATTTGTATTTTATAAAGTTAAGAGTCACATTTGTAAAATCATATGTATGATGATGATGATGATTAACGTTCACTGAGATCAACTTTAATTTATCAGACCTTAAGAAGGATAATGTTTGGTTTACTTTATAGTTTTTGCAAGTTAGGATATTATAAAAGTTTGTATTGTAGCAAATACTATGAAACTTAGATCTAGTGTGGGTATAAGCGGGGCACTCTACGAGAAAGTGATTTTCATCTTCAACGCTCTTAGACTCACATAGATGGAAAACCCTTTCCGCCCATGGATTTTTAGGAATAGACTGGCAACTTGTTGCGCTATGGAGTTCATGGGAGTTCCTTCTAATCTTGGCTATATTAATTTTCTTCCATTAGCTAGTTACTACCGAGAGATACTTCTTATCTTCCAAGTTATGATTAATGACCTCCTTATAGTATCTTAATTTTTTCTCTTAACCANTCTCCTCTCCTTACAAGTAGATGTTCAATAAAGATATAGTAATAATATAACAAGAGCCATGTGGTGGAAATGTCCCCGACATTGCCACCCAGCTTTGTGGCTAGCTATGAAGAGAAGTTTTTTGCAATGGAAACACTTGTTGAAGGAGTTGTTATTTTGCACTTAATATGAAGCTAAATAAAAATACTTTAAAAGTTAAAATTGGACCATCAAAGCTTCATGAGATAACTTAGATATGTTTGACAACTAATTTTATTAATGTGATAAGAAAACATGAGTTCTATATACATTTCAGTTTTGTTGGCTTAAAATAAACAAAGTATTTTTAATAGAAGATTTGACTTCAATTTGAATAATCGTTTAACATCATATTTATATATATTTTTAATTAAAATGAATATAATATAATATTTTTGTTTTTGTTTTTTATTAATATCAGAATTAAATGGTTTTATTAATTATATTTTCTTAAAAATTGAAAACCTATAATAATGCAATTATAATCCACCCATTTTTTAAGAAATTTATGACGACTAGGTCTTCCATCTAAAATATAATTTCCCTTGGGGTTAATCAAATAATAATGTGCAATATCCTGTGGCTCTACAAGTTTGCTATAGGTATTGCTAGCACCTATCCACTTATTATGGGTTTGGAATTCACTTGGAAAATCATGCTTTTCAGACATTTCAATAATATTATCCCATAATGAGGCGAGCTTTATACTACGCAAATTAGCCCCAATATCCTCCCTTCGAGGTTTCTTGAAGGAATCATAATATGTGATGCAATCTTCTTTCTCACAACACTCTTTATAGCACTCAAGCTCTGCCCTAGCTCAACAATGTTTGTGTTGTGCTTGTTTTAAGTATTGGTGCTTCTTATTTGTAGGGAAATCGATGCATTATCATTTCACAAAAAATGGATATCACCGATTCAAGAACATTTTTTATAAAATGTAGATAAATGTTAATGCCAAATTCAATTTAATGTCAAACTATTAACACAATAAAAAACTGGCAGAACTTTTACTTCTCTACAAGTTGAGAGGATAGATTTCAACATTAATTTTTTTTTGTTCTTCCAAATTTTATTTTAAAAAGGGAATTGAATATTACCTGACACCCAACACCAATGGATTCCATTTGCAATAATATTCCTATCCTGGTAGAAGATTCTGAATCAAGTTTTGCAATTCTTCTCCGAGTTATGGTATTTTCTATGGTATGATTCAAAATAGAATCATATGCTATATGCTTTGAAAAACAGTCTTGTACAATATTATCATAACCTTTTTCATGGATTTGCATTGTCAAATGAAGAATCTTCAAATTGGTCTCAAGATTATCAATACACGATATGCCCTCACTTGAACAAAACATGTAAGTCCCAAAATATTTGTATGGGATTCTCTTGATAACCCCATCTAACTCCCTCGGATAGTCAAGCCCATGGTTTGCTACTGTATGAGTATATTGCAAGACATTGTTAAGAAGAGTCCTACAAGCATATTGAGTAAAAGAATCAGGTACATTTTCACTACCATTAACCATTATGGCATGTTAATGAGGAAAATAATGATCAAGGGATCAGAAATTATATGTCATTTAATTCCCAATATTAAATTGTCATTCGGAGAATCATAGATTAAAGTTGAAAACACAGTATGTGCAGGATCATGGCCTAATCTAGTCTAATCTAATACTCAAAAGAAAAACACACACGACCGGGATTAAATTTAAATCTAGGAAAGCGTAAGGTTTCCTAAAATAAAATGAATTTATGACAAAGAAATCAAAACCAACTTACCCTCAATTAAGTAATAAAATGCATTAAGTGAAGATGGAAACCCAAACTTTATCAAGAAAAAACGTTTAAACCAAAAAAATTTAAAAATGAAATCTAAATTTACTCTACACAGTTGCTGGTACAAAATGAGTGCAAAATGGTGCGAAATTAGTACAAAATGGAGTGTAAACAAAAACAGGTACCAAACACAGAGATCAAGTATGAAGCTAATACTGAACACCAAATTTAAATCTAAAATCTACACTTCTAAATAATATTTTAACTCAAAGAAACAAATTCTAACTCAAATAAAGGGACAATTAAATCTATAGTTTGCAAAATCAAACGATCATCAAAGAACAAAATATAGGTCATATAAGCTCAAGTTATTTTGTTCAAACTCTTCAATGAGTTTTCCAAATCTGAAAAAGAGAATTACTCAATTAATATTGTTGTTAACTTCTACGTTGCATTCATCAACCATACGTTCATTTCAACAGTATATTAATATTCAGATCAAATTTACTCCAATTCCCTATGTACGATTTATTAACTTTTAATTGAACTTGGTGTTATCCCTCCTTCATACATCTATTAATGATGTTCAAATTGAATCACAATAGTTCAGATTTCATGTAGGTAATTTAATTTCCAACCTAATAACCAATTCTTTCCAGAGAGATTCATAAATACATGAGCTTATTTTAATCCACGATTTGCATGCAAGTTAATAATGAAATGATTTTCATAAGCTTCAATGTTCTATCTCTTTAATCGATTCAATATTCAATTCTCACAAAATTGAAATGTTATAACAAATCCAGTGATCTATGTGAAATAAAACTACCAATAAACAATTAACAAGCTACTACGAAATACACACAAAATTCTAAACTATTAAACATAGAATTAATGGAGGCTACGCTACCTCTTGTGGTGGGCTCTTGCCACTAAGATAGCTTATCCTAAAGACACCTCAGTACCTGTGCAAGATTCAAGCCATCAAATGATATTCATAATGATTCCATTAAGCATTTGATTTAGATCTAATTACTCAACCATAAGAACATAAGAATTTCACCAGTACCAGAACGCAACTCTCTTATTATTATCAATCTGAGTATAAAATATATCAAATGTAATAGATCCCCAAAATAGATATAATATTTAGCTTTTATATCCATTATTTCAGATCTCTGATCTGTTCCTACCCTTGAGGTAACTAATAGATAAAAAAACAAAGGATCCCATGCATAACTTGTGCTAATCATAACAACAACTCGTGAGTAGTAATCCTCATGACACGAAGTGCCATGAGGATACTCTATAGTTAATGAAATATATAATCCACTATGAACTTCATGGAGCAATGATATGAGCAAATTTTCAGGATGAAGTGGCATTTAAATTAACCAAGAGGACTAAACTTTCGCCACACTAATCTGTAAAACAAGTACAAAACTAGATTCTTCTTCTTGTTAGCATCTAACCATTATATGCATTAATACAATTATCATTTAAATGAATTGAAACACCATAAAAAATATTAAAAGATAATCAAATACCTCAAAAATCCAATTTTCTAGTGATTAAGTGAACATAGTGTGAGATAAGGTAAACTTTGGGAAAAGTTTGGTAAATTGAGTGTAAAGATAATAGTAATGTAGTGAAAAAAATAGGATAAACATGGAAAAATTGAGGCATTTTCTCAGGCCAACTCTCCCCCACACCTAAGTTAGTGCATGCCCTCATGTGCAAGATCAGATGCTTGAGTATTTATGAACACTTGCAATCCAACTGCTTTCTATAACTGATGTAATTTCTTCAAGGATTTAATCTAAACATAATGTCTTTGAGAGATGTTTTGAAATTTTGACTTCTCTAAGTTTCTCTTTCAAATGTAGATATTTTCTTAGCAATCATTTAATGGAAACAAAACCCTTTGTATTACCAAAAATTTCATTTCTAGATTTAGAAAACATAATAGGACTCAGTTTCACCGCATCAGTTTCCATGTGTGATAGGATTTAGCAAAAATC
Organism: Pseudotsuga menziesii; assembly: GCA_001517045.1. Lineage (NCBI taxonomy): Eukaryota > Viridiplantae > Streptophyta > Pinopsida > Pinales > Pinaceae > Pseudotsuga > Pseudotsuga menziesii. Next base: position 248,226 of record LPNX010868052.1, read on the forward strand.
ATATTGAATAAAGATGATTTTGATTAGACAGGCACGATAATGATTTCGATTGGATGATGCAGATCATCACAAACGAAAGATTCATCATGTTGACATAATTATTATGAGCATAAGAATAGGATCAAAGTTGATTAATGATGACAGGGTAAGAGACAGAGGTCATAATGGCCTATAATCATGAAACAACTTGGAGGATGAAGCATTCAATGCTTTCAATGTTTCAAGTGCTTTAATAAACCAAATGAGATCTAAATCATACATACCTGGTAGGAAACTTACATTTTATTGTTGTTTGATGTAGGACTGGAGATGAAGATGTAGACACAAAAACCTATTTTATACTCAATTTGTACTTGCTCTGCAAGAATTATGTGTTGATGTGAAGCTGGTATTAAAATAGTACTGAACTATTGGTACCAAAATAAATATGTTGAGAAGAGGACCTAAAGAGTCCTCCTCCCCCACACCTAAGGGTTTGCATTTCCTCATGCAAACTCTTATTAGAACATACTGCCACCAAAAAAAATAAGGAAAGGAACTGCTCCAAGACATGGAACCATAAAACCAAATAGTCTTCAACTGCTACCCGAACCGTGGTACATTTCTCACCTATGTGAATGAATTTACTTGAATTCAAACATAGGAACAAATTGTTGGATTACTGACCGTTAAGGTATGCTGTTAACCAGCATGAAGCAAATCACCGTTAATGATAATGAGTGCTAAAGTACCTTAGTGCATCTTGATATGTACAAATGGATGTATTGGAGTCAAGTCACCTGCAAGATTCATCAATCAAGAGGCATTGATGAATCCACATTATTAACAACAAGGAAATATGCCATTGATGTATGTAGATCCTAGGGCACTATACAAAACCCAAGTCTTGGTGCCCAAATAATTTGTTGATAGTGATGGGACAAGACCATTGGAAGGTGGAGCTTAATGAATTCCACATCATCCAATATGAGTATAAAACATAATGACTTGAAAACTTACATGATTTGAAAAACCAATACAAACTTACAGACTTTATTGGGAACTTTTCTTGCCAGTTTCTTGGTTTTCAAGCAAAGTTTCTTCCAACTTATGCCAGACAAGCTAGTTTCCACAACAAAGCTTATTTTTATATTTACTATTTTATTTATGTATATCATCCTACTCTACTTTTTACAAAATAAAATATCCTTCAAGTGTAGGAGTATTTCCAATGCAACCATGTGCGTAACATGTGTGAAAATACATTCATGCTTAGATTTGAAATATGAACTTTAGTGTACACAAAAACATGAAACACCAACAGTTGCAAATGATCTAATACCAAGATATTTTGAAGAAGATAAAGGTTCTTTGATGTGATGAAGGTTTGGAACCATTTCTCAATATATTCATGATGTCCTTGGTCCTCCCCTTCATTCTAAATTTCTTCTTCTACCATGACATGTAGATTTCCTTCTTTCATATGATTGGTCTCTTGAGTGCATAAAAGATCTTTAGAAGGGTATTTTAGGAACTCCTCAATCTCAAGCTCTAAGGATTTCTCTCCATTGGATGTGGTCCATGGTTCTTTGGTCTCTTCTTCCTGATGTTCATGGAACTCTCTTTCTATTACTTCTGGAGAGGCATATAGAATCTTGGCTTCCGTTAAGATTTGTTCTTCTTGAGAGGCTGGGACAGAGACCCCAGCTACTTCTAGGATGTGAGAGAGTTCTTTCGAAATCAAGGTCATCTGTGAATCCATTTTGTTGGTTAATGGGTCCTGTATCACACATATATTAGTGCATGGGGTTCTTACAACGCCCAAAATCATTTTTCTTTCTTTCTATTTTTAATTAAAAATGAAATGAATATGTCACATGCCCCAATTTGCAAAACATTTTATGTTTTAAGAAACATTATGTTATATTTTATTTTAAAGTTTGTAATTAATGACCAAGTGGGGTCAAGGATAACTGAATGTAATTGCTGAATATTTTATTAATAAATAAATGAAAGATGAGACAACAACTTAGGGAAGCTGTTAAATGAGTGTTTTACTAGTCACTTGGTGGAGAAGGCTGGGTTGAGAGCAAATTGACACTTGGCAGCATCCTCAAACTACTTCTAGCTGTTGCAAGTGGAAAATTCCCTATTTTTGTGGTCATATTCCCTAATAAAGTGGAACAAGAGTAGGTGGCTCATTAAGTAAAAACTGACCCAAAAGACCTAGGCATGCTAAAAAAAACTTCCCATTGAAGACATCGGAGGCTGCTCATTCCTGACTTGTGAACATTTTGAGTGAATGGTGTGCACAAGAAAATTCGATGGAGGGGACTAGCCGAAGTATGTTGAGTGGAAAAGTGCTGAAGACTTGAACTAGTGCAGCTATTCTAAGTTGAGTTCATACTACTGCATGCAGAACTGTCTTACTGCTGAACATTCAGTGGAGTTGTAGAGGATTACTAGACTAAATCTCTCACCCAGTACTTCTACCAGGAGGACCAGGAGACAAGCTTGGGGGTCCTGAGAATTGCAGTCCAGCTTTTCTCCACGAGTTGATTGGGAGGAAAAGGTTCCTTAAGCCATTGTCACCTCATCCATATTTCTAGGTTCTACTTGTTTTATTCAACTATCTAGGTATTTACTGTTATCTGAAAATTTTAAGTTTAATCCATGATATGTTATGCTTCTGTTCTTTTTGGCTGCTAGGGTTAGCTAGGAGAAATGTATATACTGTGAAAAGATAGTTAAGTTCTGAACTAGCTAGTTTAGGGTAAATGATTAGAAGAATTTCTAGTTTAACTGTTAGATAGAAAGAAAATACCTAAACTGTATTTTTCCACACCTTTTATAAAGGTAGTACTCTAGTAAATTAGGTTAGATTAACTTCAGATAAAGATAAAGAAAATTGATTGAATTACATATGAATGTGACATATTAAATTTCACGGGTTTTCTAAGAGTTATTTAGTTGTATGGTTTTCTTTTCTATTCTGGATATTTACTTAGATTGAATATTATGTATTGATATAGACAAATCTTCCTCTAAGAAATATTTTAAAATACGAATATACTTAATCATTGTATTAAAATTCACAGTAGAGAGGTTATTTACTATATTAATTAACACTCACATTATAAGAACATAAATTAAATAAGTAGGAAACAATAAATAAGACTAGATATTTACTGTGATATTTTATCTAAGTAATATAAAAATTATAATAACATTATATTCAAATATTAACAATGCACTTAGACTAAGAGAAATTAGGGTTTTACAATTTAAACCTGATTTAAGGAAACTGTAAATTTAAAGCAATATTTCCACCTCTTTGACTAATAAAGGAGTTAATCTTTAAATCCTGAAAACAATTCAAAGCTTATATACCATGTTTATATAACCATAACATTAAATAAATGAATACAGGAAAGTTGAAACATCCTCCACGAAGTACAATATTAAAACTATCTGCATAATAATTAAACAAAATAAAAACCCTTCATTATATATATTTCAAACCAGGAAATAAATAAGATACAGGAGGTGCTATTCAGTCCTTGTACCTTAAACCATTACTGACAGTATAATCCTTTTTATGTTCTTAATCCCACTATATGTATACTAAATTATAATGTTAATAATAATTATAATAAAACATCAAATTACAGTAACAAAAACCTTTGTTAGGTTAAATTTAGAAGAATAAACCAGAAAGGCTAAATTTTGCAGCCCGCATTTATCTTTAAAAAAAACTCACTAAATATGTATTTACATATATTATCAGAAATATAAATTACAGTACCAAAGGCTTTGAGCTAAATAACAATTTAAACAGCATCTAAACCCTAACTGTCATCTTCTTTTTAAAAAAGATATGGCACTATGTCCTTTTACAACCAGAGTCATGGCTTATAAGCCTATTCTAAAAACAAACATAACTATAAAAAAAAATCCACAACAGAGAAGGCAAATGTTTCGGCTATAAAATCCCTAAGCCTCCATTTTAAAATAACAGCCACTAGGGCTTCATTTTAAACTAAACCAAGTACCAATGTATCGGCCACATGGCCTCCAAAAATCTTTACCATACAGAGTTTTCACGGCCGAGCCAAAAATCAGAACCCAACAAACTCCACCAACTAAAAATCAACACCATACACCATTGTAGGAGAACCTCAACGAAATCGAGGCTTACCAGAAGAGTCGTCTTGGTGGAGCCCCATCGCTTTGTATCTTTCAACACAGGAACTATCATTCGGATGGGAGCCTGTGAAAAGGAAATAACCACAGTTATTTTTAAAACCCTCTGTCTGTAGCGAAATAATAAACCCTAGTAATGGAAAATTGGATAAAAACTGAAGGATTCATACCTGGGTTTAATTCCTTGACTTCACTGTGAAAATGATGGTTATTCCAAACCCTAGCCACCATGAAAAATGCAACGAGATTCAAAGGAGCTTTGACAGAGGAGAACACACAGCATATACTGTGTAAGGCCAATGCCAGAGCCTCGGTGAGACAAAATCAAGTTACATTAAAGACCAGGCTACAAATATATCTTCACCCTTTTTCAACACTTGTTTAAGCAGCTTTTTAGCTCAAGCCACACAGTGATAAACCAGGAGTCGTACTCACCTCACCAATTCCAATTTGCAACAGAGTATGAAGAGTAACTCTCACCGAGGTGAGATAACAACGCCCAAATGGGTTCTTGCACTGCACGAATTTGCAAACATGTAAAACCTTATGTGCAGAAGAACTAGGTTGATCTTAAAGGAGGTCTGTAACAATTAGAGTGAGGTTTGACAGTAAAAACCATGTGGCCGTGAGCCAACTGCTCATACTTTCATAGCAGAGCCAAAAGACTAGGTAAGAATGTGAATTTTAGGGTTTTAGATCATTTTAATATTGCCCAAAGTCAACCTTAAAACCTAACCATCGTGTAGCAACCACGTGGCATGGTAAAATTTTTACAAATTATGGGTTTTTGGATGTAGTTTGAAAGACCTCCAAAGTAGCCTACAAATAATGAACTTTAATCAATAAAACTATATTATAACTTAGTTATAAATTATTTTACCCTTCTATGTGGTCAATGTATATGATGGTATCCCTAACATTTAAATAAAGTAGGTAGTAATCATAATAGATATTTAGTATGGTTCATAACCTTTGCAATGTTAAGAAAAACATAAGCAAAAATAAAACTATTCAAGGTTAAATTGTATAATGAATACACCTTGTAGCAAGTTGAGGAAATATAACAAAGAAATCAATTATATACTCTTGCAACTATAGAAAGATGCATAGTTAACATGTTGGCTTAGATAGCTAATTGTTTTTATGATTAAAGGTACTAGGATGTTGTTTTTCTCTTAGTAATACCCGAAGAGATGAGAATTGATACAAAGGAATAAAAGAATAGATTTCTTATAGAAGATAATTCATCTTTCTTTACTTAAGAAGCAATAATACTATAGATTAAAGAAACACAAGTGGTATTAGTGCATCTTTAATTGATAAGTACTAAAATTGCTTAAATCTATCTTATGCATTAAGTACTAATTTATATATATATATCCTTCAGACAATATACTTAATTTCCTTACTCAGATCATGGCTTTCCTAGGTTAACATAATTTTTGTAGAAACAAGAACCTGGGAGATTGTTTCAGTAACAAATATTTAAACAAAGGAACCTGCTATACGGGATGTCTTTCACTAGAGTTACATACAGGCTTAAAATTGAAAATAGCAGGAGGAAAGTTAAAGAACAAGTTTTGTATGGTAAGAGTAATTGAGCTAAATTTAGTTTAGTAAAATATTGTTATTACTATCAATTATGAAGATTTTAAACAATAAAGATCAAGGATGCCTCTTACAATGCTCAAGCTATAAAATAAATAATTTATCTAGCATTTTATTCTATGCTAGTTGAGATGATAATCTCGATCTGGAAAACTAGTAACAAAACTTCTTACCTGTAAAAGACCTGTAACAGAAGCATCACTTCACTGCATTATTTATAAGCTAAGTAAGCCTCAATCTCAACTGAAGTTCTTTCCTACTTGTCATAAGACAGCAAAAACATACTTAGTATTAAGATTTAGACATAGTTTTCAATTCCTGTTATTCCAAATCTTAAACTGCTAATTAAATCCTTAACATGGAATCATGAAGACAAACTAATCAATACACAGAACTAGAGATTTACAAAATGTTCAATTCTAGTTAATACTGTTTAAAGTAACCGTTAGCAGTTATTTATTCATAGGCAGTGACGACTACGAATATTTAATGCTACATGAAAAATTTTAAATTTTTACGAATTTTTGGAGTATTACATGTGGTATCAGAGCACAAGGTTCAGACACTAGGCTTGAATGTGGCTCAACTTGCATAGATAAACAGTATATTTAAAAACATGCATACTGATTATTACTTTTATTTTGAAATATTACTTCTAGAGAAATTTTTTTGAGTTAAACTGTAGGTATGGAAATATTGGAGGAATATGCAGACGAGGAGTCCCCGTTTACTGAACGAAGTAATTATAAAAGAGAACCCATACAAGAAGAAATAACTAATAACTCTTCTGAATTATTACAAACGGTTAAAGAACTAAGAACAGAGATGGAAACAGTCAAAAAGGAAAATGAGAGAATTCTGAGAGCTCAGGAGGAGCTGAGTCAGATTTTAATGGAAAAATTTCAGAATGAAGAAAAAGATAAATGAACATAATCTGAAGATATAACTTATCAACATAAAAATAAAAAAGTTTAAACAATCTAAAATCAAAACTTAGCTCATCCTCTAAGATTTATGGCAATCCACATAAGAAGAATTATCAATATACTAGTGATAGTAGTGAAGATAATCATCAGACAAGAAAGAGAAAATTTAAACCTTATGAAGAAATCTCAGGAGAATTTAAGAAAATAAAACCACCAACCTTTAATGGTGAAACTGAGAAAAGAGAAGAGGCTGAATCATGGCTATTTGGGATGAAAAAATATTTTCAAATTTATACAGCTAAAAGCCAGAATGGCCATTTACAACCTCACTGGGAAGGTAGATATTTGGTGGCAAGACCTAAAATGAGTAAAAGGAATTAGGGAGAATAACATTAACTAGAGTATGTTTAAGAAATATTTTAAGAAGAAATTCTTGTCATAACAGTACTACGAAGAGCGGGCTAAGGAATTTTATGAACTAAAACTGGGAACAATGAACATGAAAGAACTAAACAGTAAATCTTTAAGTTTCCTTCGATATGTGCCTTACATTGTGGATGAGAAGCCTAAGGTACATCGGTTTCTAAGATGTTTACCCTTCCATATAAAAATATAGAATTGAATATGACAATCCAAAAACCTTAGAAGAAGCGATGAGAAAGATGAATTTCTGTTATAAGCAGAATCACAAAAAGGAGAGTATGTCAAACTGGAAGGCTAAAAGATCTAATCATTTTGAACAGAGGAGGAAAATTTTCGTACCTAACCGTAATTTTAGGAATAATAACACACGAAATTATCCGAATAAATTTTTCCAAGGGAATAAAGGTAATTCACAGATAAATCCAAATGGTCCTAGAAATAAAGAACCTGTTAATAATCACAGTAATTACACCAAGAATAATGAACGAAAAGAACCAGTAAAATGTTGGGAATGTAACGGTCCTCATTATGCATCAGTTTTCCCCAACTGAAAGAAGACTGTTAGCAACATACATACGATGTAGGAGGAGATGATTGTTGGTGATCTAGCAAGAACAATGCCTAGGATCAACGCAACACTGGAAAATAGGCAGGAGGACTATCAAACTTCCATGGTGGAAGTGGAAGGTAAGCTGAATCAAATACCTATATCTATTTTAATTGATCCAGAGGCTAGCTTAAGTTATATTTCTCCTGATTTAGTAGAAAAATGTAAATTATCAGTAGAAAAGTTTGCAAAGTCATGGTTAGTCCAGCTAGCTACTAGTGCAAAAAGAAAAGCGATTAGTTTTGTTAAGAATTGTACTGTAAAAATGGATCAGTTTGAAACCTCTATTAAGCTTAATGTACTACCTTTAGGTTCGTATGATATGATAATTGGTATGGAATGGTTAGAACAACATAGGGTAGTCCTGAACTGTTTCGATAAAACTTTTACTTGTGTAAATAACGATGGAGAAACAGTAAATGTAAGAGGAATCCCTAGGAAAACAACTATAAGATAGATCTTTGCTTTGCAATTAAAGAGAATTGTTTGGAAGGGTTGTAAATCCTTTGCTGTAACAGTAATTAATGAAGAAAATATTAATAACAAAGATAAATTAAAACTGGAAGACATTCCGATCCTAAGGGAGTATTCCGATGTATTTCCAGAATAAATTACGAGAGTGCCTCCAAAGAGGGAGTTAGACTTCACTATTGAGTTGGTACCTGGTGCAGTGCCCAACTCAAAAACCTTTTATAGGATGAATATATTGGAATTAAATGAATTAAAATCAAAGTTAAAAGAACTTATTGATAAGAATTGTATCAAACCCAGTGTGTCTCCTTGGGGAGCACCTGTTATTTTTATTAAAAAGAAGGACAAAACTCTACGATTATGTATATATTACCACCAACTTAATAAAATAAATATTAAAAATAGATATCCATTACCCCACATAGATGATTTGTTTGATCAACTACATGGAGCGACTGTATTCTCGAAGATCGATTTACGCTCTAGTTATCACTAGGTCCGAATCAAAGATGAAGACATCTTTAAAACAACTTTTAGGACCAGGTATGGTCACTATGAGTTTGTTGTTATGTCATCTAGGCTTACTAATGCCCCGGCTGTCTTCATGTGTCTGATGAATAATGTAATGCATAATTACCTTGATAAATTCGTGGTCATATTCATTGATGATATTTTAATTTATTCAAAGTATGAAGAAGAACATGAAGAGCACTTAAAAATTGTTTTACAAGAATTATGAGAACATCAACTCTATGCAAAATTCAGTAAATGTGATTTCTTTAAGGATAAAATACAATATATGGGTCATCTAGTAACTAAAGAAGGGATCTCAACGGATCCATAAAAGATAAAGGCAATCAAGGAATGACCAATTCCAAAGGACTTAACTGACGTACAATCATTCATGGGGATTACTGGCTATTATCGAAGATTTATCATAGGGTTTTCAAGAATTGCAAATCCCATAACTTCTTTATAGAAGAAAGTGAAGAAATTCGAGTGGAGTCAAAATTGTAAAGATAGTTTTAAAATGTTAAAAACATTACTAACCACCACACCAATCTTAAGAATTTTTTATCCTAATAAAGGCTTTATAGTATGTACTGACAGATGCAATGACAGTTTAGCTGGAGTTTTAACTCAAGAAGGACACGTCATTGCATATGAGTCTAGGAAGCTGAAGATTCATGAGAAAAACTATGCGACCTATGACTTAGAATTGGTTGTCGTCATACATGCCTTAAAGATGTGGCACCATGATTCATCCAATTCTTGAGGTCCTTGATATATTTGGAAAGTGCTTTAGTCACCTATGGGGGTTTATCATATTTCAGTAAGTCTATTTTATGAGTTGTCTTCTAGAAACTCAATTTTCTCTTATAAGGATATATTAAAAATGTAATATCATCAATAAATAATTAATGAATAATCAATTTTTTTTCTACATTAGAGCCCATCCAGTCTTCTATCCATCTCTGAAGAGTAGCTTTAATTGAGCTTACAAATTTGTCTTCTAGTTTTTATTTATGTAGGTTGCAGAGAGTATCTTCTTGAGCATATCAATTTCTTAGCATGGATCCTCTTTAGCTATGATCTTGAATCCCTTCAACTATCATGAATGGAAATCCAAATTTGACATTCTATTGCATAATAAGGGACTATACATAATTTATTTGGATTTAGAGAACGAGCCCAATGCAACTGTTGAGAAAACTAAGTAGAATAATAGGTTGGATGAAGCCTATGGATTTCTTTGCTTCTCTATTTATCCCAATCTACTCTTTCATCAGATGGTTTTACCACTCCAAACCAAGTATGTACCAAACTTGAGTCTCTCTTTGGAGTATAAGGAGAGATAAGAGCACATAATTTGGAGAGTGAGTTATTCTCATTGATTCCAAGAAGTTTCGATTCTATTGAGGGTTTCTTCACCAAATTCAATTCACTTGTTCTATTTATCAAGCAATGTGGGATTGAGAAGAAGGAATATCAATTGATTCTTTCCATCCTATCAAAATTGGGTCATGAATACTCATTTTTTGTGTCTACTTTTCATGCTACTAGGCTTGTTATTTCAAATTGAAAAGTGCCTTCTTTGAGTACATTCTTCGATTCACTGACAAAGGATCAAGATAAATTGACCCAAAAGGGTTCTCTTAGAATATCCAAGGGAAAATATCATTCTCTTATATTTCAAGGAAGTAATAATGTAAAATCAAGAGAGAATCAAATAGTGAAAGAGAATAAGCCAAATTTAGATAATGAAGATGAAAGTTTGAAGCCTACTAATGGTTCAATGAAGAAATTCAAGAAGAAAGGGAGCACATCCAAGTGTTCTTATTGCAGCAAGAAATTTCATCCTTAGAAGAAATGTTTCAAGAATAATATGGGAATCATGTCTTAGCTACTTCATAAGCACAACATTCAAGTTCTATATGAGCTAGAGAAGCTTCCTGAATCCTTAGAACACTGTCGTAGTGCACAGTCCCAAGGTAATATGAACTATGCCTTCAGTTCCATAGTTAAATACCTTCCTCATATATATAATATAGATTCATTTTACGATATATCAGAATCAGTAATATCGGTGTCTTTATTGAATAATCCATCAATCAGTCTACTAGATCCATCTCCCAATGATTGTGATTTTTCACTAGATCCTGACTTGTCTTTAAGCAACTCTTCCTCACTCCATTAAAATGATTATAATTCTGATTTAGAAAAATATTTTCAGGCTTATATGCATGTTATGACATCATACATACCATCTACCATACGTTTGAATACTCCTAAGACTATACAAACATCAAGTTCACTAGTTGATTCCTCATTGGTTTCCTATGCAGTGTTATTTATATCTAATGGTTTCAAGTCTTGTCTATGTTCACTAGTTGGTTATCCATGACATTAATTATGTTACACATTTTTTTATTTGTTCTAAACACTTATGGTTCAGATATCAATTCCATCCATCATTCAGATTTTTACACTCATCAATTTCCCCCAGTTGCTCAACCTTTTTCCTACTCTACCCCTATAATCTCATCGAGACATTAAAATTTTAGTATTTGTTGTTCCATATGATAATATTTATGATATTTCAGAGTCATTTCAGCCTCATTTAACAATTGGGTAGGCTCTATAGCATATTAAAATGAAGATACATGGGTCATATCACCATTTTGCAACTATACAAGGAACTGATTGTGTATATTTTTCTACTCTTTGGGAAGGAGTATGCCCATATCTCTTTTCCTTTTTAGATTGTGTTTGTATATCAGAGTATGATAGAAGCAATAATCATTCAAATAATTCTCATATTTCATAAGATGATGAGCTACAAGGAGTCTCTCCTCTTCTTTCTTGCAGATACTACACTCTAGCGCATAATCATGGAGTTCACAACTTCTTCATCAAATTATTCTACTAGAAGCAGTCCAGTCAGCTCATTCAAGTGGATAAAAAGACATAATGAAGTCATGTTGTTCAATTTTGTGCCTTGTCCTTTCTTGAGGGCGGGTTTTCCCCATGTGGTTTTTCCTCTTTCCTCACTTTTCTGGAGATGAATAATTGTAAAGAGTGACCATAGCCTTGTTGTTTTGTCCTATATATGATTATTTCAAATAAATACACCATAAATTAATACTTAAAGGGGGGTTTTGGAATATTATAAACCCACTCCATACTTATGATTACAATATTTAATAATTTTTTATTAATTTCCTATCAATTAGCTTAGATAGTTGGCATCGACTTGCACCACTTGGTAAATACTTGCCATATATAGACTAGGAGCACCTTTATCCTAAATCTAGTTAAATCCCGCCTACTTTATTGACTACCAGATTTAGTAACTATGCCTTCCTGCAGATTCTATCTTTATACTGCTTTATTCGTGCCTTTCAGTGGATAAGGTAAAGCTAGTCAACTAGGAAACTGCTATATTTTATTTCCAACCCATCCTGCATTATTTCTCTCTCCATATTCCATGATTAGCATGCTTTTCCATCACTCATGACAAGTCACTCATGATTCAACCAATTCATGTGGCCCTTGATAGAGTTGGAAAGTGCACCTTTAGTCACCTATGGGGGTTTATCAAATTTTAGTAAGCATGCTTTATGAGCTAGCATGAGTTGTCTTCTAGCAACTCAATTTTAATTTATAATGATGTATTAACAATGTAATATCATCAATGAGTCATCAATGAATAATAATTTTATTTTATCAATACTCAATTATTATTCTTCTCTTCTATTCAGTCTCATTATTCTTGTCTCTATTTTCCTTGTACCTGCTTGTGAGAATTATCTTGTATCTAGATCTACATCCTGTGATTATTCTTAGCATCAAGGCTCTATTTCTTCATAGTATCAGAGTTGTTATTTCTATAATAATGGGATCCCAATGCAAACTTAACTTGCACAAATAGAGAAGATACCAAGGTGTAAAAGTGCATCTAAAATTAAAACCAATGTACAAGAAACATATAAAGTGTAATAAATACCTAAATTACATGCATAAAATATGGGTAAATGGATTCCTAAAAAACTTTCCAATCACATAAATCTTGGGGAAAATGGCTTTCTGAAAAAATTTCAAATCACATAAATCTAGTTATGGAAACAAGAAGAGCACAAACATAGGATTATGGCGTCACAAATGGTACAAAAAAATGTATTAGTCATTATGGAGATAAAGAAAATATGTCCTAAAGGCATATAAGGGAGGTGGGACTCATAAACACAGGTTTCATTTTCATTGTGATCCATTGGAGGAGAGTCTAGCGCCCATAACTTTAGGTGCACATTTTTTCTATTCCTACCATCAAATTTGAATTTTGTGACTTGTGGGTTAGAGATATCTCCATTATTGTCATTTTTGTTAATTTCATTTTCTATATGCATCAATTAAAAGTGTATACCTACATGTTAAGTGAATATACATTCGTACTTAATTGTAATTTTACTTTCATGAAGCAATTGGTCGTGAGTGGGATGCACTTCATTTATATATAGAAACAATCTTGATTGGATGAAGGCATGGCTTGAATGAGGAGAGAAATCTGGTCATGGAATATCATGGGAAGGTGTGGCTTCATTGGTTAAAGCAACACATCGTGATGGAGAGACCAATATTATAGAAAGGGAAATCAATTTAGCATATGGTTTAAAAGATAACCAAAAAAGCATATTAATTAACCATACTATTTAACTTTTCAAATATATTGATGTACACGTTCATTTATTTCCCTGCAAAGCATAAACATGCACATAATCATGATCAATTCATGATGTAACATTTATGTGTATGGCTTGTTGCAAGTAAAACACCATAAAGCTATGTGGTGCAATGGTCGTAAATTTCACATCAAAAATTTGGATGAAACTAAGAAAGCTTCTGATTGTGGGATAACTACAGTCTTTGAGGTGACCAATGTTTCCTCTAGAAGTGTTAGACATCCAGAACTCTAGAAAATTGATAATACAGGTATTTGGAAGATTTTATTCAGTGTGATTTTAACTCCTTCAAATTATTTTTGTTCATCGTCAAATCATATAGGTTACGATTGAATCAACGTGATCCCGATAGAACTATTATTGAACATGATAATGAATTTACCATGGGTAATACAAGGATGTTTGATCTAGGAATGGATCCCTATGTTCTTCTAAGCCAATGTGAACAAGTATTTTACTTTGAGGTTCCAAGTAGAGGGGGTTGGTCATTTTTTGTTAGACATGATCCAAGGGGAAGGTCGATAAAGTATAACGTGGAGGAAGATAATGAAGAGGGTATTGAAGAAGAATATGATGTTGGGGATGATCAACATAAGTTAGAGCATCATGTTCCATAGGAATATGACAAATATTTAGTTGAATCAGATTATGTAGCAGATAATGTCCATGAATATGATATCGATGATGACATGATGATCTAAATTGACATCGATGATGATGATTATATGTCCAATCCTTACAATGTTGAATATGGATCATATGATACATATGATGACTTATATGAAGAAGAGGATGAAGTCCATTGAATTCTATGAGGTGTGCCTTAATATATATGCTCTACTCTATATATGAGGTATTTTAAGGCTTTTTATCATTTTATTGTATGTTGGCATATTCTATAAGAGACATTGCTTCTTAATTAGTATGTCAAAAAACACATGGATATAATTTTTTGTCCATATATTTTGTTGGGTTATGGGGAACTGAGAGTGGTGTGAGGGGGGGGGGGGTCAGATGAGCTTACACCTTCACGTGATTGTCCCTATTTAGTAGAGAATATTAAATTATTCTTGAAACAAAAAGAATATAAATAATACAATTCTCTCATTATTATTGTAATCATCATCCTCATTCTCCTCGTCATTAGCATCGTCATCATCATCATCATCATCGTTGCCATCCTCATCCTCATTTTCATTATTGTCATCCTCATCATCATCATCATCTGGCATCATCATCATTTTCATCATCATCATCACCATCATCATCAGTACCATCATAACCATCATCATCATCACCACCATCATCATCATTGTCTTCGTCATCATCATCATCACCATCATCATCACCAACATCATCACCATTATCATCATCATCATCATCATCATCATCATCATTGTCATTGTCATCATCGTTATCATCATCATCATTATCGTCATCATCATTATCGTCATCACCATTACCGTTATCATCATCGTCATCATCATCATCATCATCATCATCATCAATATCCTCGTCATCATCCTCATTCTCATCATCATCATCATTATCGTCATCATCATCATCCCCATGGTCGTCTTTATCATTGTCATCATCATCATCATCATCATCATCCTCATCCTCATTGTCATTCTTGTCATCATCATCATCGTCATTGTCATCATCCTCATAGTCATATTCGTTATCATCATCAATATCCTCATCCTCACCATCCTCATTGTCATCATCATCCTCATTGTCATTGTCATCATCATCGTCGTCGTCATCATTCTCATTGTCATAGTCATTATTATCATCATCATCATCCTTAGCCTTGTTGTCTTTATCGTCATCATCATCATTACCATCATTATCATTGTCATCATCATCATTACCATCATTATCATCGTCATCATCATCATTACTGTCATTATCATCGTCATCATCGCCATCATCATCATCATCATCATTATTGTCATCATCGTCATCGTCATCCTTATTTTCATCATAATTTTCGTCATCATCATTATCATCAGCATCGCCGTCATCATCATCATCGTCATTATCATCCTCGTGCTCATAGTCATTATCATTATCATCACCATCATCATCCTCATCCTCATTGCCTTTATCGTCATCA